>JADBJO010007218.1:77500-82500 GCA_016801955.1 Conus betulinus
GCCAATAAAGGAAAATCACACAAGCACAAATGAAAAGTGTTCGTTACTCTTCCCAATATATCGTGTGTTTTACAGTGTCATCTAAGTGCTAACCGTTAACATAGTAGGTTAACAGTTCATTCTTCTTCTTCTTCTTCTTCTTCTTCTTCTTCTCTTCTCTTTCTTCTTCTTCTTCTTCTTCTTTATTTAAATGGTTATGTTACAAGAAATACTCATGTGTGTGTGTGTGTGTGTGTGTGTGTGCGCGCGCGCGCGCGCGCGCGCGAGCGTGTGTGTGTGTGTTTACGTCCTACATAATGTGTCACTTATGTGCCGAAGTATGTGCGCAGAGTCCTTTTTGGCGCATTTTGTAATTTTTCTCAACTTATTGGACTAATAATTGACTTTGAAAAAGATCATTGTAACACATTAATGCTAAGCCTCGCGTCGCCACGAAAAAGACATAGCAATGCTAAAAACAGACAGGACAGACATAGCAATGCCAAATTGACAGACATAGCAATGCCAAATGGACAGACATAGCACCGCCAAATGTACGGACATAGCAATGCCAAATGGACAGACATAGCAAAGCCAAATGGACAGACATAGCAATGCCAAATGGACAGA
This sequence comes from Conus betulinus, assembly GCA_016801955.1. Taxonomy (NCBI): domain Eukaryota; kingdom Metazoa; phylum Mollusca; class Gastropoda; order Neogastropoda; family Conidae; genus Conus; species Conus betulinus. The sequence continues at coordinate 78,110 of JADBJO010007218.1, forward strand.
CATAGCAATACCAAATGGACAGACATAGCAATGCCAAATGGTCAGACATAACAATGCCAGCAATGCCAAATGGACAGACATGGCAATGCCAGCAATGCCAAATGGACAGACATAGCAATGCCAAATGGACAGACACAGCAATGCCAAAATGGACAGACATAGCAATGCCAAATGGACAGACATGACACATGACAATGCCCAATGACACAGCAATGCCAAATGGACAGACATGGCAACGCCAAATGGACAGACACACAGCAATGCCAAATGGCCAGACACAGCAATGCCAAATGGACAGACATAGCAATGCCAAATGGACAGACACAGCAATGCCAAATGGACAGACACAGCAACGCCAAATGGACAGACATGGCAATGCCAAATGGACAGACACAGCAGCATGCCAAATGGACAGACATAGCAATGCCAAATGGACAGACATAGCAATGCCAAATGGACAAACATGGCAATGCCAAATGGACAGACACAGCAATGCCAAATGGACAGACATAGTAATGCCAAATGGACAGACATAGCAATGCCAAAATGGACAGACATAGCAATGCCAGCAATGCCAAATGGACAGACATAGCAATGCCAAATGGTCAGACACATAACAATGCCAGCAATGCCAAATGGACAGACAGACACATGGCAATGCCAGCAATGCCAAATGGACAGACACAGCAATGCCAAATGGACAGACACAGCAAAATGCCAAATGGACAAACACAGCAATGCCAAATGGACAGACATAGCAATGCCAAATGGACAGACATGGCAATGCCAGCAATGCCAAATGGACAGACATAGCAATGCCAAATGGACAGACACAGCAATGCCAAATGGACAGACACAGCAACGCCAAATGGACAGACATAGCAATGCCAAATGGACAGACATAGCGATGCCAAATGGACAGACACAGCAATGCCAAATGGACAGACATAGCAATGCCAAATGGACAGACATAGTAATGCCAATGGACAGACATAGCAATGCCAAATGGACAGACATAGCAATGCCAAATGGACAGACAGACACTTGTGGATACAACCGCTAGTGTTCACCCTGAGCTGTGGGTACAACACCATTACGCAATCGCCATATTAAAATCCATGCAGTAGAATACCATAGATTGTAACAAAAAGGGGAAAAAAAGCGTAAGCACTTCTAGAACAAAGGTATGTGAAATGGCGGGGGTGGGGGGGAGGGGGATTCATATGACCCACGCACTTGTTTATTAGGGATAAGATCAGTGTAGCTGATTTTCAGTACCTTGCGAAAACACTCCATATTTCCGTGGATAGGATGTTCTTTTCCAGATGCGCTGTGAATGTTCATGTATCACATGTAAACAGGAAGATGGAACACACTTATGTACACAGTACTCTGGTCTTGTCTTTCATGGAGGTGTCATTGTCCTTCCACACAGATTTCATTTTTTTTTTTAATCAGCCTTTAACTTCCTTGTTCTGTGGCTCTTTCGGCCATGCTTCCGCAATGGCTATAGTTTTGACTTCCCTTATACATTCACGTCTTCTGTAAATTCGCATCAAAATCTTCAGTATCGGTAAAATCCATGAGGGACTGTTGCTGCATGGACATGCTGAGGCTCCCCCTTCACAGCCAAACCCTCACTCACGCCACGTGTTGACTAAGCAGTAACAAGAGACTTCAATAGACTTGGTCCCGTGTGTGCTGGATAAGAACACGCGCCGTTGATTAACTCCAGCGAAGCGATTCCTCTGCGGCGCAACGTGTTCTCTATTAGGGCTGCCTCATAGAAACCTGACGTTCATTGTTCCCTGGAACTGTTGGTGGTGAACGGACACGGGGTGGACATGCGTCTGGCCGTGGTTTGGAGAACCGGACTGAACAGCCTGATAGGAACGGTATGGAGAGAGAGAGAGAGAGAGAGAGAGAGAGAGAGAGAGAGAGAGAGAGAGAGAGAGAGAGAGAGAGAAGAGAGAGAGAGAGAGAAGAGAGGAGAGAGAGAGACAGACAGAGACAGAGAGACAGAGAGAAGAGAGCAGAGGGAGAGAGGCAGACAGGCAGACGAGACGGACGGATGGGCAGATGGAGGAGACGAGACAGACAGACCGAGGACAGACAGACACAGACAAGACAGAAAGACAGACAGACAAACAGACAGACTGACGGACAGACAACAGACAGACAAACAGACGGACGGACGGACGGATGGACGGATGACGGACAGGACAGAGAGGAACCGACAGAGAGAGAGAGAGAGAGAGAGAGAGAGAGACAGACAGACAGACAGACAGACAGACAGACAGACAGAGACAGAGACAGAGACAGACAGACAGAAGAGACAGAGACAGAGACAGAGACAGACAGACAGAGACAGACAGAGAAAGACAGACAGTCGGAGAGACTGACGGACAGACAGAGAGAGCGAGAGAGAGAGAGCGAGAGAGAGAGAGAGAGAGAGAGAGAGAGAGAGAGAGAGAGAGAGAGAGAGGCAGAGAGAGAGATCAGAAATGAAAATGAATCTCCCCCATGCCTGTCTTCAAGGTTACGGAAACTTAAATCTCTCGTTCCAAAAGACGTTGACCCCGTCCTACGTCACTTCCCGTTCTCGTCGCTGTCGTATCTCACGGCATGTCAAATACCACACGGTATCATGTTCCCTTCCGAACGAAATGACGCCCTCCCAAATGTCGCACTAAATCGTATCAAGGCTCACCAAAACAAATTTAACAAACACAATGAAGACGGAGAGTGCCCAGTCTCCCTTTTCCCCGAAGACTTGTCTGTCTGTCTGTTTTCGGTCGGTCTGTCTGTCTGTTTGTCTCTCTGTCTGTCTGTCACCCAGCCACTCTTCGAGACTCACAGGTTTACTGCACAGCGGAGGCAATAAACAAAGTGTCGTTTCGTTCGTGGCCGCAAAGTGTTGTTTTGGTCAGTCTCCGGGTAAAATGATGGGGCCGCTCCCATGTTGAGGTAATTTAACGCCGAGTGGAAGAGGGTGAATATAGGGAAGGGAAGTAAATCGTGAGCGACCATTTCGTGCGTACTTCGATTCAGTTCACGTTGTTTACAGCGCACTTGATTACTGCGCTTGCTGGTAATGTTTGATGCGGCCTACACATTTATGGTAGACAGAAAAGAAAGTAAAATGAATGAAGAGAAATGAATAAATAAATCAATGTTCAGAACAACGGTTTTTTTTGTTTGTTTGTTTGTTTGTTTGTTTTGTTTTTTTTTGGATGAAAACTAGCTTTAAAGTGTGGTGGAAATCTGGACATGGAATAAAAGAAAAAAAGACGACCGGAGACAATAAGATACAAAAAAGAAAGAAATTGAAGAAAAGAACAGACACCAGATATACGCTACCACTCCTTCTAACTCCCCAACATACACTCCTTATTTTCCCTGTTCACCATCCACCTCCCGCTCTTACTATCACCACCATCACCACCACCTCCATCTTGAACTGGAAATGGAAACCTAACCCCCCCCCCCCCCCCCCCTCCCCCGCAAAAAAAAAAAACCCAAAATCACAAAAAAGGCTGAAGAAAAAAAAAGATTACTTGTCATACATACACTATCATCCGCCATCCCAGTTCACTCTCTCTTCCCATCCCTCCCTTCCCATCCTTTCTCCCACCACCACACCCTTTCCTCTCCGTCCAACCCTAAACATATTCAGAAAAGACATCCCCTACCGCTCGTCATCATCCATTCTCTCTCTCTCTCTCTCTCTCTCTCTCTCTCTCGTGCCTCTCTCTCTCTGTCTCCTCTCTCTCTCCTCCTCTCTCTCCCTCCCTCTCTCTCTCTCTCTCTCTCTCTCTCTCCTCTCTCTCTCTCTTCACCCATGGTATCGACGACAACTACAAGGCGTCGCGGGGAGAGTCAGTTCTTGTGGATCCTCTTACGTGTCTATGGTCACTACTGGCGATCTACTCAGTGTGCCTTACGTCACGTTTGTCCGACCATTTATGGGAATTTGACACACACAGACAGAGAGAGAGGAGAGACGGAGAGAGAGATGGAGAGAGAGAGAGAGAGAGACGAGAGAGAGGGAGAAGAGAGGAGAGAGAGAGAGAGAGAGTTAATTTCATCAGTAGGGAAAGAGTGGTAGAGAAGGTGCTGTGGAAGCGGTTTGGAGGGACGGCGGGAAGTGAGGGGGGAGGGACCTGGTGTCATCGCGGAACCAGCGTGAGCAAGCGCTTGGACACCCCCTAGAGCGCCATCACAGCCTTCCATCCAACGACGGAGTCCCATGAATCTACTTTTTATGACATCGTTCATGTCAGCTCACAAAGATCATGAGGATGCAGAGAAGATTATCAAAACAGAAGCCAGGGGCCCGAAGGGCCGCAGAACTTGAGAGACGTTTTTAGACTGATCACTATGGTGAATAT
>JADBJO010007218.1:95000-97500 GCA_016801955.1 Conus betulinus
CAAAACCATTCCCTACTTCCAGGGTGTCTATCTTGACGTTTAGCGATTTGAACTAATAGTAGGGGATGAGGGCGGGATGGGATGGGGGAGTGGGGGAGGCTAGTTTTTCTGAAACCATCTGCTGGTATAATGATTCGCATTGTACGAAAACAACCCACTAACTTTTGACAGACACAATGTCTCTTTCAAGCTGTCAAGAGTCGGGAGGGAGTCGACGATGAAAAAAAAAAAAAAGAAAAAAAAAAAGGGGGGGGGGGGGGGGGGGGGGGGACGATTCCATACCTAGATAACACACATATCATGGCGGACTATGGCCCAGCCAATGAACAGGTATCACGTGACACTCCCGGCATGCTCCACAATCATCGGATCACGTTCGTTCTCCCGGAAACGCATGTCGGGGAAGGAAGCTAGATACTTTTAAAGACCTGCAAATGGACCCGGGAAAGCTTTCTAATGTAGTGTTAAGGAGAGGGCTGTTCTTTCAAATAATACCGGGGGAAAATCCGGCCGACTGTGAGGACTTGCTGTACATTTTCGTGCAGGGTTAAATAAAGATCTGCGCCTGAATACCTGGAGTCTTGTGGAGTATCGGTCACGTAAAAATGAATGCGTGTACAAGACAGAGAGAGAGAGAGAGAGAGAGAGAGAGAGAGAGAGAGAGAGTTATTTAACTGCGCACTACTTTTATAAGTAGTGTGTGTGTTGTTGTTGTCTTTGTTGTGTTGTTGTCGTTGTCGCTGTTGTTGTTGTTGCTGTTGTTTTTCTTTTCTTTTTTTTTTCCAGTTGTGGCTGTTGTCACTTTTATAGATAAAAAAAAAACTGTTCTCAGAATCGGACCGATATCTCATATCTTGAAGTTTAAAGAGGTCCATCGGAATTAAACTCACTGGCAGTAATTAGGCACCTAACGAGAGAGATTTGTACAGCGGATGTTTCCGTATAAACGCTTGATTTCAGTACACGACATCTACTTGGGCAGTATCGTCAATAAAGATGGTGGAGCAGACCAAGACACTAGTAGTCGCATCAACGAGGCAAGGCACCCTTTTAAAACCCTGCGACCCTTACAGTGGTCCATTTAGATTGCTTGGGATTGGTTCTTCTAGCCTATTATCCTCGAACAGGTCTCCTATATATTCAGTCCGTTTTAACATGATGCTCTCCTTTTAGAAAATAAGTTGCCCATCTTTGCATTTCATGCCTCCCCTTTTAATGACTCCATTGTGGTTGCTGGTCATACCTTTGATGTCTTAATACATTTTACTGTCGTTTCTGGTATGTTGCCTCTCTATTTCTTGCCATGTGTCTTGGAGCTTTTTCTTCGCCTCTGTGCATTTTTTTCTTCAGACATAATGCTCCAGCTAAAGCTGAGACCAGCGGACTGTTACATCTCTCCAGTCATATTGTACGTACTATGTACAAAGACACGGGAAAGAAACTAGAAGCATTCGACTGTGGATGGAAGACAAAGTTACCCAGAAAGAGGTGCTGAAAATCTAGGAGTGCAAAGAGAACTAATGCAACAAATAAGATCAACAAAGCTTGCATATTTTCGACATATCATGAGGCACGACTCACTTAAAAAAAAAACATCGTAAGTGGAACCGTGGAGGGCAAGAAAGCAAGAGGACGTCAGAGAAGACTTTGGATAGATGATATCAAAGATGAACAGGGTGGAATCTGACAGACTGCCTATGTATGACGCAAGGTCGGAAAGCTTGGAGAGTTATGACACGCCGGCCGGCCTGGACCACCACAGAGATGGCACTAAGCAGAAGATGGCACTAAGAAGAAGAAGAAGAAGAAGACCCTTATGGGACTTACAGCCCTGTGGCTCTGGGCCAAGACTGACCTTCTCTACTCAAATATGAAGTCTGTTCTGATGTGTGATTCAGGGGATTGAAAAACTTCAGTATCCAATACCCACAATCTTCAGACATTCATCAACAAAATGCTTCAAGTGCAGCCTCAACATCAGATGGCATGTCAGAAATAATGTGCAATAAAACTCTGTGGGAGAGAACACACACACAACGTTCTAAAGATACAGACATTAAGCAAACACCATGGGCGCGGCTGGACTGGTCACACACTATGAAAGCCTCCTACCAACATCACAAGGCAGGCATTCGAATGACCTTGCAGGGGAAAAGGAGGGCGGGGTGACCTCACAGACTTGGTGCTGGTGCATTCATTCTGAAGTGAAGACAGCCACATAACATGGGCCCAGCTGAAGAGGTCAGCCCAGAACCAAGTCCTCCAGAGAGGTGTCGCCGCAACCCTATGTTCCGCATAGAACTCAAAGGATTCGGTCAAGTGAGTCAAAAAAGCACCATGAAACAAAAAGTGAATCAAACGTCAATCAACAACTGTGGACAAAGTCAGCAGTGTTTCAAGTGCTTCACATACCGGTGATTGTAGAATTTGATGCAAACTGACCAGTGGTGTATCTTGTGGTGCGCTCACTGTTTCGCGCGTGTGTACTACATTTACGCGC
>JADBJO010007218.1:102500-105000 GCA_016801955.1 Conus betulinus
GGGGCTTCAGAGAGGTTTGCGGCCCCTTACAGTGGTGGTAGTGGTGGTGGTGGGACCCAGGGTTGTTTTTAATGACGACATTTTCATGGTGACTAATGGCACGCGCTTTATTTGTCAACACCACTCTTTTTACTCAAAAGCACCACCACCACCACCACCACCACTACCCCTTCACTCCCACACTCTCCTTCCTTACTTCCTTTCCCTTCTTTCCCCATACTTTCTTCACTCCCTCCCTGTCCTCCTTACAACACAACAAACGAAAATGGGGGCAAACAGTGGAAGAGAGGTAAGAATGAAAGGCAACCGACAGGAGCCTGCTGAAATGCTCTTTAGAAAAGAAAAAAGAAAACATTTTTTTAACGAAAAGAAAGAAGCTTAGAGGATATGTTATCATGCACTAAACAAAAGGGGGGAAAGAAAAGAAAAAAATGGAGGATCAGGGAGGGGGGGCGTAGGGAGTTAGAAGGGTAGTAGGAGCGCTTCCAAAAAGGTATGCGAGGCGGTACTCGTTTGTTGTCCCGTTGACGTTCTCTTAACAATCGGGAAAACACGAGGGTTCGATCTGTTTCTGGTGGTTATGGTGATAGCCACTTGTCTGATAGGGGGAGTGGGGAGTTTTCGGTGTGGGAAGAAAGCCGCAGGGGGTAAAAAGATGAAAGGCCGGCGACTGTTGAGCGGAGACGACGGATGATGACTGCAATAAAATCGTTAGTCTCCCTCCCTCCTCCCCTCCCTCCCTCCAACCTCCCTTCCCTGCTCTGCTGTAAGATCCTGGCGGCGGAATGCGTTTTGATTCCACAGGTCATAATTACACCAATAGTGTTGACCTGCTGTGAGGAGACTATTCTACTCTGTCTGTCTCTGTCTGTCTGTCTGTCTGTCTCTCTCTCTCTCTCTCTCTCTCTCTCTCTCTCTCTCTCTCTCTCTGCACACGCACAGCGGTGCTGAAACGTGCGTGCTAAAGGCCAGTCTGTCTGTCTGTCTCTCTCTCTCTCTCTCTCTCTCTCTCTCTCTCTCTCTCTCTCTCTCTCTCTCTCTCTCTCTCTCTCTCTCTCTCTCTCCGTGGAACCGCGTGCAGGTGTACTAAAATGTGCGTGCAAACAAGCCTGTGTGAATAAAATCAGCGCGGATGAGTTTGCCAGGAGTTGCATAACTATGCCTGTGTGTAGAGAATGAGATTACAGATTATTTTAAACACTAATCAGAAAATGTTATTATTTCTGATACGTGGAGAGAGAGAGAGAGAGTGTGTGTGGGGGGGGGGGGGGGGGGGGGAGGGGGGGGGATCATTGCGGTGCACACCTACAAGCAATTCATCTTTGACCTCTATCGCTTAAAAAACAACGTTGGTCTGGATTGTATCAAAGGTGAGGTGAAAAAAAAACCAACACCTGAATCTATGTTGTCTTGCGTTTGTCTTTGGTGGTTGTCATTCCTGTGGAGAGAGAGAGAGAGAGAGAGAGAGAGAGAGAGAGGAGAGAGAGAGAGAGAGAGAGAGAGAGAGAGAGAGAGAGAGAGAGAGAGAGAGAGAGAGAGAGAGTTCTGACACTCTGATACTATATTGCCAGTGCCAAAGATCTTGTGAGAAGGGGGAGGGCTTGACCACAATCAATGTCAAAGCGAACAAAACATGCATAAACAATATATAGAGCACTGGAAAAAGAAAACCTTATTGATGTGAGATAATAATCTCATGCAAATGAAAGAAGTAAACGTATGCAAATGTTTACAAATTAAAGAGAGAGAGAGAGTGAGAGAGAGAACTAATAAACAGACAGATAGATAGATAGATAGATAGATAGATAGATAGATAGATAGATAGATAGCTGTCAAGATTCATGATTCGCTAAATCCTGTCTGTGTTATTGCGATTGGTATGTCTTAAGACCACAGTTCCATGGTTATGTTAGTACGTAAAATCAGTAGTCAGCAACGCTGACACAAAATTATGTCGGGGGAGAGGGGTCAAGGGTCACTCAGTCTGGTGAAGGTCACTCAAATAGGAGAGTGAACTTTATTCGTAAATAATCGAGTTTCATCCAAACTTAATCCAAATTTTTTGAAACATATGAAGGCAAATGTTGGGAAAATGTGTCTTTAATTTTGTGACTCTCGCCTCGAGAGTAGGTCAAATCGGCCGGGCATTTCCGTGAGATCCATCACTATAACCCGCGGCCGTCGGTGACGAGCGGACAGACATGCGCAGGGCACTGCTGTCCCAACCGCGTTATCCCTGATCTAGCCATGACTTTTCACTAAGATCATTCAGGAAATCATCGAATGTGGAAACTCTTGTGTAATAAAACTTTTTTTTTCGGATGTCGGAGTAGAAATCAAACAAATAGACACTGTTCGATTATTTTTGTCAACATAGGTGCAAACATTGCTTCCTTGACCTTGAGGTAAAGTGAAAGTCAACTGATCAGTGTGTGTGTGTGTGTGTGTGTGTGTGTGTGTGTGTGTGTGTGTGTGTGTGTGTGTGTGTGTGTGTGTGTTG
>JADBJO010007218.1:110000-117164 GCA_016801955.1 Conus betulinus
CTCTCTCTCTCTCTCTCTCTCTCTCTGTCTGCCTCTGTCTCTGTCTCTGTCTCTGTCTCTCTGTCTCTGTCTCTCTCTCTCTTCTCCTCTCCTCTCTCTCTCTCTCTCTCTCTTCTCTCTCTCTCTCTCTCTCTACCTCAACACCTGTATAAGGTTGATAATGCGAGTGCTTTGTTCAGATATTTTTTCCTTGTCTAAAGTTGTTAACTTTCAGATCTATTTCTTGGCTATCATGTTTTTGTACATTGGTCGCTCGTACCTTATGTATATCTGTATTTATATAGGTGTTAGTGTTGCTCCTTCTACGTGGATTGCACTTTAATAGCCTCCTGTCACTGCCTTTGCCTACAGACGTAACTGGAAATATATTGAAAACACCGTAAGCAGTAGCTTTGCTCCTGTTCGAATTTTGATATTTGCTGAAAGGGTTGCGTCTATCTGGAATGAAATTCTTATTAATACCAAGAGTTTTCTCACTCCCACGCCCCCTGTATTTGTCATACTTTCCATAGGCAGTAGTAATCCCCAGTCTATCAGTGACGGTATGAACTTTTAAACCATGACCTTAACTAGCAAAGCTTCTAGAAAGCAGAAGAGTGATAATGAAACACCTTTGACTAATTATTATAATCACATAATTTCGCCGTTCTCAGGGCCAATTCCAGCTTTAAAAAAAAAAAAAAAGAAGAAGAAAAGAAAAGAAAGAAAAGAAAAGAAAGGAAAAGCGGTTTGCCCGTCGTGGCCCGCGAAATGAGCAAGCCACTAGACAGGCTGTCAGAGGCGAGAGGTCCACACACAGGTGACACTGGCCACGACAGTGAGGTGAAAACCTTTGCCCTGGCGATCTCTGAACTGATGACACACTGGTGCCCTGGTGCCAACGAGGCCGTCCGAATGCCACCTGCTGTACTCGGCAGTCTTTAATTAAACTGTGCGTCTCTCTCAATCTCTCTCTGTCTCTGTCTCTGTCTCTCTCCCTCTCTCTCTCTCTCTCTCTGTCTATCTGTCTATCTGTCTGTCTGTCTGTCTGTACTGTCTGTATGTCTGGCTTTCTTTCTGTGTCTGTGTCTGTGGCTGTGGCTGTCTCTATCTGTCACTGTCTCTCTCTCTCCCTAAACTCTCTCTCTTCTCTCTCTGTCTCTGCCTCTGTCTGTCTGTCTGTCTGTCTGTCTGTTTGTCTGTCTCTCTCTCTCTCTCTCTCTCTCTCTCTCTCTCTCTCTCTCTCTCTCTCTCTCTCTCTCTCTCTCTCTCTCTCTCTGAAAAAAGTAACTGCAAAGAGGAAAAGTAGGCTAATTTCTGCATGTTCTGAAACTGAAAAACTTACTAAGGAAAGTTACTTTCCAAGTGAGATGACTGCCGGCAGAAATTAAGACAAATTTTAAGAGCAGGTCTTAGTGAGTCCGCAAAAAAAAAAGAAGGACAAACAAGTTACAAGACAAAACACGACGCGTTTCGACCTCTTCTATTTCAGGAAATTGTTGACTGCTTAAAAAAAAAAAAAAGCTGTTTTAAAGAAGGTTGGGTTGGCTTTGTTTGTTTGTCTGTTTTTTCGTTTGTTTTTGTTCGAGATTTAAAGATCTGTTTCCGGAATGGATTTTGACGAACGGCAGCGCCCTTGTATGGCCTTTCGGGTGGATCGGGCTATAAAAGACAGGAATGGAAGTGGGAAATTCTGTTACGAAAATCGTACACATGTGAAGTTCATTTCCCCCGCTGTCCTCGATGGCCTCGTAAAATCCGGCTGCCATGGCCGCCCTCTCGCCCACACAGTCTCTTTAATGAAAAGATGACCTCAGGTTCGTCTGTCAATCCTCGTCATCCATCTCTCTCTCTCTCCTCTCTATCTGCTCTCTCTCTCTCTCTCTCTCTCTCTCTCTCTCTGCTTGTCTGTCTCTCTGTCTGTCTTTCTCTGTCTTTGTCTCTCTGTCTCTGTCTCGTTCTCTCTCTCTCCGTCTGTCTACTTCTCTATCTCACGGTCTCTCCTCTCTCTCTCTCTCTCTCTCTCTCTCTCTCTCTCTCTCTCTCTCTCTCTCTCTCACACCAGGACTTTGGGGAGGAAATTGTTTCAGCGACTGACGGAATGGAGCCTGAGGAGCAGCGTCGTGGTAATAAACAGTGGCATGTCCGAGCTCACCCCCCATTCTCAGAGATGTCTGTCACAGGGGGAGCAAAAGGGGGTGGGTGTGAACAGAGGCTGGGGGGGGGGGGGGGGGGGGGGGGGGGGGGGAGAGGGGGAGAAGGAGGGAAGGGAGGGGGAGGACAGTCGAGGGTCACCATCTGTGATGGAACTCGGCAATGTCTGACCCTAGACGGTCGAACCACAGCGGAAAGGGGAGGGGGGCGGGGTGAAAAAAAGGGGTTCCCCCACCCCCCCAACCCTTCACACGACCTTACGCGCGTCGATGTGGTGGACACTGATAGAATGACCAGTCTCTGGTGGACACTGGCCCGAGAGAGAGGATGCAGACGGATGGAGAGAATGGGTGCGGAGAGAGAGAGGAAGGGAAAGGGGCATGGAAGAGAAGGGGGTGGGGACGGAGAAAAGGGAGGGAGGGGGAGAGGACGGCAGGGGAGGAGGGGGGTCAGGTCACCCACCTGTCCGATCCCAAGCTAGGCTATCCCCCCCCCCCTCCTGCTCCCCATACCCCCCACCCACCCACCCCCTTTCCACAAACAAACCCTGACGGCTGCCCATGAAGTGGCTGCCCCATGCAAGCAAGCAAGACTGGACGAAGAGTGGTGGGTGGATGGGGGGGGGGGGTGGGGGGGGGGGGGGAGGGGGTAGGCGAGGAGGGGGGGGGGGTGGGCCGCGAGAGGGGAGGGGAGGGGAGGGAGTCCCGTGGTAGTGGGTGGTGATGGGTGGTGTGGGTGGGTAGTGGTCAGTCTTTTCATCGGTCAGTGGTTGTTGCCCCGGCGGTCGTCCATTGTGGATGGGTGGCGAAGGGCGGGGCCAGGGATGCTTTGATGAAAGACTGGACACTGGCTGAGGGCCTGTGACGAGCGCTGGGACCCGCAGGGTAGCGGAGGGTGGGGGGGGGGGGGGGGGGTGAGTGAGGGGGGTGTAGGGGAGAGATGGACCGAGTGGGGATAGGGTTGGAAAGGAAAGCAGCGAGGGTGGTGGGGAGCGATGTAGGGGGGTTGAAGGGTGAGGGGTGACCATTAAAAAAAAAGCGCTGTGAAGAAGAAGAAGAAGAAGAAGAAGAAGAAAACGGAATGAGGCATGAAGTGGGTTTTGTTTGCGTCAGACGCGCAAAGAAAAAAAATATCGATTAAGCGGCAGTTGTTGTTGTTGTTGTTGTTGTTGTTGTTTTAGCCTGGACCAAAAAATGGTAAAATGAACAGCGGAGATTTCACACACAACACAGGAAACAATGACGGGATCAAAACAGATTTCAGGCAACAAAAAAAAATCGGATCAGAGAAGAGGCCAATATACAAATAACAGAGAAGAAGAAGAAGAAGAGGAGGAGGAGGAGGATGAAAAGAAGAAAGAAGAAAGAAGAAGAAGAACGAAGAAGAGAAGGGAAGAAAAAGGACGACAAAGAAGAGACGAAGGAGAGGACGAAGAAGAAGCAAGAAGAAGAGAAGACGATGACGACGATGACGATGACGATGATGGTGACGATGACGACGACGCTTTCTCCTCCAGAATGTCGTGTCACAGCTGTCATAGTTCGTTTAATGCAAGGTTCACGCATGGTATACATTTTATCATTATCATGATTGTTATGATGATGATGTTGATGATGATGATGCTGCGGATGATGATGATGATGATGGATGATGATGATGATTTTTCATCTCCATATAATCATCACTCATCATCAGTATCATCATCATAGTAGTAATCAGTAGTAGTAGTAGTAGTAGTAGTAGTAGTAGTAGTAGTAGGAGTAGAGTAATTGCAAAGAATCATCATTAGGTTTTGCGTGAACCATGTCCCTAAGTTTCAACATACAAAGAATTCCCACATGATATTGAAATGGGAAAAACAGTATATCTTACGTCACCCTTTCTTTCTTTACTTAACCACGCGGCTTCAGATTGTTGCCCTCCAGACCTTCATGTGTAGACCTGAAACTTTACTTCAATAGTTGTCAAGGTAGTTGTTCCTTCGAAGAATTTTTACCGCCATGTTTACTTATTGGTTGTCATGAACAGATTGTGAAATGTTAGGGTTCTGTGTTATTAATGTTAACGCCTCTGACTGTTCCGACTTCTTTTTTATCATGGTAGCTAGAATTTCAGCTTGAAGTACGAATAAATAAGGCTAATTGGGGTTCTCCCTACTCGCACGACTCTTTCGATTGTGAAACCATTGTGCAGTCAGAACCATTTATGAGGTGATGATTGAGATATCTGATAGAGTGCGATACATCGTCATCATCATCATTCATCATATCATCATCAGCATTGCCGTCGTAGTCGTCATCATCATCATCGCCCATTCATACATCGTCGTTATCATCATCATTCATCAATTTTACTGAAAATTTTATTTGTAGTAGTAGTAGTAGTAGTAGTGTAGTAGTAGTAGTAGTGTCAGTAGTCTTACGTAGCCTGCAGCCGTTAGAAGTAGCACTATGATTATTATCATTCCATGGGACAGACACACACACAACCAACACCCACACACACACACAACACACACACCACAACACACACACACACAAACACAGGCAGGCAGGCGCCACAGGCATACAGACAGATAGAGCCAGAGAAAGTTGGCAGATAGACAGACGACAGAAAGACGGGGGACGATGGGAGGGAAAAATCACACTGCCACAGCATTCACCACGCACATAGTGTCTCCAGACGCATCTCTCGTTTATCCTCTTCCCGACTCCGTCCATCCCCTGCACACACCATGTAACCAAATCATCCCCCCCACCACCCCCACACCCCACCCCCTCCTCCCACACAGCAGCCGCAAAATTTCAGAGGATCAGGAGAATCCGATGTCCAACCCTCCTCCACCCCCCACCCACACACACCCCACCCCACACCCACACCCCCACACACACAAACTTTCCTCTATTCCTTCCCTTCCCTCTGGCTCTCCCAAGACCAATTGGGGGCGATAAAAAAGATGCCGGGGGATATCATTTCTCTGCTCATTTCTCTTCGCCTTCCTCTCATTCCTGCCTTTATCCTTCAGTCGATGAGGAATCCTCGCCCTCTCATTCTCTCGCGGGGTATTATCGTGGTCATAATCTGCATAATCATCTAGTAGTATACAGGCACCACCCACACTGCTACTGTTTTGGTCCTGCGTGAGAGATTGTGGAGGAGAGAGAGAGAGAGAGAGAGAGAGAGAGGAGGACGAGAGAGAGAGAGACGGAGAGAGGAGAGGAGAGGGAGAGAGAGAGCCATGGTGGGGTGCCTTTGTGGAAATCTCCTGCTCCTTGCCTCTCTGTCTTCAGTTGTTATTATCGCCGTCGTCATCGTGAAAACAAGAGCCGGCTACCAGGAAAGCTCTACTTCGCTGAACCGTGCGGCGACAGATATCTTACCTCGCCTCTCTCTCTCTCTCTCTCTCTCTCTCTCTCCTCGCTCTCTCTCTCTCCTCTCTCTCTCTACGCACGCACGCATTCACACGCAAACATTGACGCGCACACACACACACATGCGCGCACACACACACGCACGAACGCCCACACTCACGTACATGCACGCACGCATGCGCACACAACCACACATACACACACAGAGGCACGCACGCACGCAGACACATACGCGCGCGCACACAACACACACACACACACACGCGCGCCGCGCGCTCACGTACATGCACGCAGCATGCGCGAGCACGCACACACCCATACACACACAGAGGCACGCACGCACGCATTACACATACGCACACACGCACACACACACACCACACACACACACACACACACACACACCACACAGACGAAGTAAAAACGTGTAGTAACGAGAAATGATGTTATTTGTTGGTTCAGTTTTTTTTCCCTTTTGTCCCAAGGGTTAATGGAAGATATTCCTAGTTTGAAAGGACCACATACTAGTTTTTCATGAATGTTACATAAATAAAGAACACTCGCATTGTTTCGGCTCAAAAAATATTTTTTTTTTTTATGATTATACACAAATGTTCGTGTCTTTTTATCATGCCTGATTCATTTCCAGATCCACAGACAACACCATTACCTCTCTCTTTTCCTCGCTCTTCTTTTGCCATCCGTCCTCCCCCTCCTCCCTTATTATTACGAATACTTATATAGCGCCTATCCTCGGTTAGAGACCAAGCTCTAAGCGCTTTACAATCCACCCGATCGATTACGCAACAGGCTGCCTACCGGGTAGTGCCGACTGAAGAGTGCACAGCTGGCGCTTCATTCAGTCGTTTCCCGTGTCACCAGTCAATATCATTCAATATCGTTCTCTCAGTTTCCTTACCTCCTTCATTCTTTCAATTTCTCACTCAGGGTGCATGCTATGTGTAACGTGTCATCCATACCAACGGCCAAAACTGGCCTTCTTTTCCGAAAGTGGTGATAGGATTTTACGTGTGTGCAAGATATTATGCGTGCGATTCACACACGGAACGTCGGCGTTTATAGTCTCATTCGAAGGATGTTTGAGAAAGGTGTCAGAAAACAAATGTTAACTCCGAGGGGGAAAATCTTCCTGTACCGAAAACGGCCCACCCGGTAAAGATTCGAACCGCAACCCCAGGATCACCAAGATTTACTACGAGTCCGCGCTTACCAACTGAGATATTCTCCCACCATGGGCCCTGTTAGAGCCCAGGAATATCATAGGTTATACAGGCAACCTGTTTTCAGACAAAGACACAAGATTTCGTGAAAATATCCGTTTCAAACAGCTGGTGGTGGTGTGTGTGGACTAGTGGTGGGGGTGGTGTGTGGGGTGTGTGTGTGTGTGTGTGTGTGTGTGGGTGGGTGGGTGGGTTCTTTGTGTGTCTGTGTGTTGAGTGAGGCGGACGTGCTAAGAGGAGAAGAGAGAGAAAGAAATGAAGAGAGAAAGAGAGAGACGGAGAGCGAGATATGGGTGAGTTGCGGCATGAGTGCGACGCGCGCGTGTGGCGAGCGTGCGTGCGTGCATGTGGTGTGGTTGTGTGTGGGAAGGGGTGGGAATGAGGGGAGTGAAGGTGGGGACTAGGGGAGGGTGCGGGGG
>JADBJO010007219.1:0-10000 GCA_016801955.1 Conus betulinus
AGAGGAGAGAGAGAGCTAGAGAGAGCATACAGCATACCTCTTTCTCTTTCTCTCTTCGTCGCCCCCCGCATACACACACACTCTCTTGCCCTCTCCCCTCTTCTTTGCGTGTGTGTGAGTGATTGGGTGAGTGTGGTGTGTTGGTGTGGTGTGTGTGTGGGTGTGTGTGTGTGGTGTTGTGTGTGTGTGTGTTGTGATGTGTGTGTGGGTGTTGTTGTGTGTGTGTGTGTGTTTGTGTGGTGTGTTTGTGATGTGTTGTGTTGGTGTGTTGTGTTTGTGTGTGTGTGTGTGTGGGTGTGGTGTGTGTGATGGCGTGAGAGAGCAGAGAGAGAGAGAGGAGAGAGAGAGAGAGAGAAGAGAGAGAGAGAGAGAAACTGTATGCCAGAAATTTTTTTTTTTATGTGTGGGGTGCTGCGCGCGCGCGCGCGCGCGCCACACACACAAACAACACACCCATAACTAATACAGCACACCCCACACACCCACCACACACACACACCACACACACACACACACACGTGCGCACGCGCATGCACGCACACACACACACACACACACACATTCTTGTGCTTGTGTGTCAACGACGAGGCTGTGCAGTTGGAACAGGTCCTTCTTCTTCTTTTTTTTTTTTTTTTTTTTGATAAACACCTCATGAGCGACGGTCAGTACTCCGTGCTAGTCACGTGCTGCACGTAACTCAGCCGTCCGACCGGCAGGACGCGCAACCAGTCTGCGCATGCTCGGATGTGAACGTACCCGGGGTGGGACCAGCATGGAGGAGAAGAACCGCCAGCAGTTCGACACCAAAAAAGAAAAGAACAAATTTGTCGTCGGCGGTCTTGGCAGAAGTTTCTTCTTATGGCGACATTCATGTTGTGGACATTGTGTACAATCACCCACGTATGCTTTTGAACTGCTGTAACTTCGCAGAAGTCACTTTGATAAAAATGCGTGTGGTAGCTGTACTCGCTGGAGAAAGCGGCTGTTGTGCACTTCAAGCGGAAGGGCAAGCTTCTAACACCTGGACCAGTGTGAATGTCGCTTGGTGTCGGCTCACGCCTGTGTTGACAGTGTCTGACAGCTATCCCGGTGGGTAGGTTTATTATTTATTATTATTATTATTGTTGTTGTTGTTAGTGTGCGTGTGTGTGTGTGTGTATGTGTGTGTGTGTGTGTGTGTGTGTGTGTGTGTGTGTGTGTGTGTGTGTGTGTGTGTGTGTGTGTGTGTGTGTTGTGTATTCTTGTTGTTCTTGTTGCATTTGTTCTTGCTGTAGTTTTTGTTGTTATTTCTGGAATTTACCATCTGTCTATCTTTTTTTTTTCTTCCATTTTTCGTCAATCCACAATAAATAATATAAGATAGACATGTGCGCACGCTGGCGTGTTTAGTATGTATGTATGCGGTATTGTGTGTGTGTGTGTGTGTGTGTTGTGTGTGTGTGTGTGTGTGTGTGTGTGTGTGTGTGCGCGCACACGCATGTGCGTGTGTGTATGCGTGTGTACGCATACGTCCCCATGGGAAGGAGGGAGAGGATGAAGAGGACGTTTATGTGTGTTCAGTTCAGTGGTTTATTTGACGTCTGTTCACCATTGATAATATCAGACGAAAAATAATCTAAAACGTCATTACTATCTAACAATGCCTAACCTCAAGATAAAAAAGAAAAAAAAAAAGAAAAAAAAAACTTATTGAAATTAATGGTATTGAAAAAAAAGGCACACACGTGCGTGTGTTCCACACACACACAACACACACACACACACACACACACACACACACACACACACACAAACCGTGTGCGTGTGTTCTACACACACACACACACACACACACACACACACACACACACACACACAGTCACACACACCACACACACACACACACACACACACACACCACACACACACACACAAACACACACGCGCGCGCGCGCGCGCGCGCGCGCGCGCGCCCCTTCAATCTCCTCTCCCTCCTTCCCGTGGGGACGTACGCGTACACACGAATACACACACAAGCACAAAAACCGCATTCATACACTAACACGCCAGCGCGCGTATATCTATCTTATATGTTTTATGTGTGTGCACACGCGCAGATGTGCGTGTTGTTTGTGTGTGTGGTGTGTGTGTGTGTGTGTGTGTGTAGAACACACGCACATGTGTGCGTTTTTCGACAGCGATTCGTTCGAAATTCACTTTGCCGATTTCAGTACAAGATTAGCAATCGATTCTTTCCGTGGTTTAAAGAAAACCGGTCATCAATCAAATGAAAAATCGTCGCGATTTATAAATAACAACTAGGTAAATAAAAAAAAAAAATAACCGGTCATTGAGTCAGTCGAGGAGTTTACTAATCCGTCACTGGGATACTCGTGTTCATTCACCTTCTAACTTAGTGTAAAATATATCCGTAGTTTCCCGTGCAGGAGCGACTTTCAAACAGTTCATAGTATCCGATCCGGTGAGAAAGTCAAGCGATGCACTTCATAATTATGAGCAGCTACTTGTAATGACAAAGAGGCTGCCGAACTGTCAGATCCCTTTTGGCAAGATTTTCGCCCTTCCCCTTCCCCCTCTGTCGGACTTACTCTCCAAAGGCAGGAAAATGAAATTAGATTGGAAGGGAAAAACCAGTATATGTTGGAAATGGTTCGTTTTTCGACCATGTTCATCTGTACAAGACCTTCTTTCCCGTTACATACTGAAGCCGCTGTATCCAAATCGAATGGTATGGTACGCTCCCAAAGCATTTCAGAACGTGGTCAGTATTTACTGCGTCTGTAAAACGCTCCACAGATTGTTATTTGACGCCGCGAATCTCTTTACTGTAGAGAGCAGAGGAGTACGAAGGAAAATCTTCCCCTTTATTCATCCTTTTCTTTCCGGTTTTTCGTTCTTCTTTATTTTCTGAAAATGCCATCACTGGCCATTCTCACATTGCCCCTCATCGTCCTTGCTTACCAGGTTCCCCATCCTTCTCTTTTTTTTCGCACCTTGTCTTCGTCCATCGTTTTTCTTTCTCATGTCATTCAACCTTTCCTAGGCTTTTAAGCTGTGGTGGTTTCATTCGCCCTTGTGTTTCCTGACCATCTCTTATTCACCCTTTCATTCCTCATTATATCCTCTCATCTTGTTCTTCCCTTCACAATCATGTTCTCACCAGTATGTCCTTTCTTCCACGGGGTGTTCTCACACACCCCTGGTCTTTCTTACATGTCCTCTTGTGTGCTCTTTCCCTATCAGTTTTCACCTGTCCTTTTTTTCTCACCTTTTTTCTGTCCTTTCTTTTGTCACCACGTTTTTTTTTTTTTTTTTTTTTTTTGTTACTTCGTCCTTTGTTCTCATGATTTTTCCCCTTCCATATGTATCGCTTGTCCTCCGTTTTCTTTCCCTTTTCTCACTTGTACTACGCGCCCATCCTTCCTCCCTCACAGTGTCCTGACCCGTCCGTTCCTGTCTTACCATGTGTGTACATATACAGCTACAAGCTCATGATGCTCTCGTCCATCTCCCCTACGTCATGACATCCTCGCCTATCTTTCTTTCCTTTCTTTTCTTTCTTTCTTTTCAACATCTTCATCCATCTAGTCTTTTTCACAAAGTGTTAGCCCCCCCCCCCCCCCCCCCCCCCCCCCCCCCCCCCCCCCCCTGTCCCCCAACCGAAAAAAAGAAAGAAAAGAGAAACCCGTTTTTTAATCCATCTTTTCATTTCTCAAGCCATCCTTCCTTCATGTTTACGCGCTTATGATCTACTCACTCAAGTTACCATCCTCATGATGTCATCGCGTTCGGCATCATTTTCTTTTTCAGAATGGCCACACTCAGCTTTCCTTTCTCATACTGTCCACACCCAGTTTGCCACACCCACCCACTCATTCATGTCACCTTTCCTTTCTCACGATGTCTATACCCACCTTTTCCTTTCTCACGATGTCTATACCCACCTTTCCTTTCTCACGATGTCTATACCCACCTTTCCTTTCTCACGATGTCTGTACTCACCCACCTTTCCTTTCTCACGATGTCTATACCCTTTCCCTTCTCACTTTCTCACATCTTTCCTTTCTCACGATGTCCTCATACCTGCCTTTCCTTTCTCACGATGTCCTACACCACTCTTTCCCTTCCTCACGATGTCTATACCTACCTTCCCTTTCTCACGATGTCTCTATACCCCATCCTTCCTTTCTCACAATGTCCTGCCATCATCTTTCCTTTCTCACGATGTCGTCATCACCTTTCCTTTCTCACGATGTCTACCTACCCTTTCTTCCTCACCCATCTTTCCTTTCACGATGTAGTACCATCCTTTCCTTTCTCACGATGTCGTACCCACCTTTCCTTTCTCACGATGTCCGTACCCACCTCTTTCCTTTCTCACGATGTAGTACCTATCTTTTCTTTTCACCTCCTCATCACTTTCCTTTCTCACGATGTACCTACCTTTCCTTTCTCACGATGTCCTCACCCACCTTTCCTTTCTCACGATGTCGTATCCACCTTTCCTTTCTCACGATGATATCCTCCACCTTTCCTTTCTCACGATGTCCTCACCCATCCTTTCCTTTCTCACGATGTCTCATACCCACCTTTCCTTTCTCACGATGTCCTCATCCCACCTTTCCTTTCTCACGATGTCCTCATACCTTTCCTTTCTCACGATGTCCGTACCCACCATCTTTCCTTTCTCACGATGTCCTACCTATCTTTCCTTTCTCACGATGTCGTACCCCCATCTTTCCTTTCTCACGATGTCCTCACCCACCTTTCCTTTCTCATGATATCTCATTTCTTTTTCTTTTTTCACAATGTGCTCATCATCTTTCCTTACTCACACGATGTCCTCACCCATCTTTCCTATCTCACGATATCCTCACCCACCTTTCCTTTCTTCACGATGTCCTCACCATATTTTGTCTTTTTCACGATGTCGATCATTCATCTTTCCCTTTCTCACGATGTCCTCATCCACCTTTCCTTTCTCATGATGTCTATCACCCACCTTTTCCTTTCTCACGATGTCTATCACCCCCATCTTTCCTTTCTCACGATGTTATGTTTTCATACCCATCTTTCCTTTCTCACGATGTCTATTTCTCACCCATCTTTCCTTTCTCACGATGTCTATCACCCACCTTTCCTTTCTCACGATGTCCTCACTCACCTTTCCTTCCTCACGATATCCTCACTCACCTTTCCTTTCTCACGATGTCTATACCCACCTTTCCTTTCTCACGATGTCCTCACTCCACCTTTCCTTTCTCACGATGTCTATACCCACCTTTCCTTTCCTCACGATGTCCTCATACCATCTTTCCTTTCTCATGATGTCTCACCCATCTTTCCTTTCTCACGATGTCTCATACCCACCTTTCCTTTCTCACGATGTCATACATCTTTCCTTTCTCACGATGTCTATACCCACCTTTCCTTTCTCACGATGTCTATACCCACCTTTCCTTTCTCACGATGTCCCTCACTCATCTTTCCTTTCTCACGATGTCCTCATATCCACCTTTCCTTCCTCACGATGTCTATTTGTCTATACCCACCTTTCTTTCTCACGATGTCTATATTTCCCCACCTTTCCTTTCTCACGATGTCTATTTGTCACGATACCCACCTTTCCTTTCTCACGATGTCTATACCCATCTTTCCTTTCTCACGATGTCCTATAACCCATCTTTCCTTTCTCACGATGTCTATTTTGTCTATACTCACACCTTTCCTTTTCTCACGATGTCTATACCCACATTCTTTCCTTTCTCACGATGTCTATACCCACCTTTCCTTTCTCACGATGTCTATACCCACCTTTCCTTTCTCACGATGTCTATACCCCCCTTTCCTTTCTCATGATGTCTGTACCCCCACCTTTCCTTCCTCACGATCTCAGCATCATCATTTCCTTTCTCACGATGTCTGTACCCACCTTTCCTTTCTCACGATGTCTCTATACCCTTTCCTTTCCTTTCTCATGATGTCTATACCCACCTTTTCTTTCCTCACGATGTCTATACCCACCTTTCCTTTCTTCACGATGTCTATACCCACCTTTCCTTCCTCACGATGTCTATCATCATACCTTCCTTTCCTTTCTCACGATGTCTATACCCACCTTTCCTTTCTCACGATGTCTATACCCACCTTTCCTTTCTCACGATGTCTATACCCACCTTTCCTTTCCTCACGATGTCTATTTGTCTATACCCACCTTTCCTTCCTCACGATGTCCTATACCATCTTTTTCTTTCTCACGATGTCTATACCTCACCTTTCTTCCTTTCTCACCTTTTCTCACGATGTCCTATACCCACCTTTCCTTTCTTATGATGTCTATACCCACCTTTCCTTTCTCACGATGTCCTATACCCACCTTTCCTTCCTCACGATCTCAACATACATCTTTTCTTTTTCACAATGTGCACACTGAATTTTTCTTTTTTCACACACTCATCATTTCTTATGATGTCACACCTATCTTTTTGTATCTCATAATGTCTATACCCACCTTTCCTTTCTTAAGACGTTTTCACACCTATATTGTCTTTCTCACGATGTGTCCCCGTCCACCTTTTTTTTTTTTTGACTCCACCCATCTTCCATTTCTCAAGATGTCCTAAATGATCTTTTCCATTCTCTCAAGGTCTGACCAGCGCGTTGGGCTAATGCGTAGGTCAGACATCCGCTGAGTCGTAGCCACGCGACTCTCTTCTTCAATGCTCTCATCTTAGATGTTAATTCATTTATCCATCAGCTTCAAATTATGCGTAGTGTGGTCTCAAATCTAAGCGGATGTGGTGTAGCGTATATGGACCAATCTGCACGCAGTGACGCCTCCTGAGAAAACTGAAAATTTTCATTCTCATTTATGTTTAGATCTAGTATCCCATTGTGAGCGTGTTCTCATCCATCTGTGCATTTCGTAATGGCTTTTTTCTTTCTCAGGGTGTCCATATCCACCTTTTCTTCCTCATAACACCCACATTTATCTTCACTTTCTCTAGATGTCCACACCAGTCTTTTCTATCTGATGATTTCGATAAAAATCTGTCCTATCTGGCGATGTCTTTCTTCATTTTTGCTTGTTGTAATGTCCACACCGATCCTTTGTACGTTACTTTTCTCCATAATAGGCACGTTCGGGTGTAGCTTTCCTTTCCTTTCTCATGATATAATCATCTATCTTTTTCATGCTCATGATGACCGCACTCATCTTTCCTTTTGCTATGGTTTCATAATCCATTTTTTCTTTTTCTTCTGTTTTGGTTTTGTTTCCATATCGCTCTTTCGTTTTTTTTTGCTATGGACTCTTCTATCTCTCCTTTTTCATGATGTCCTTATCCGTATTATAATTTTGTAATCTTGATGTTGCTGTTTGTCATTGCCTTCCTCACGATGATGTCATTTCTCTTCCTTGCAGTTGGCGATATCAGGGCTGTCCACTTTTCATTTTTTTTATATTTGTTATTGACCATACTAGAGTTGAGATAGGTGCATTAGCCATAATAGGATTGTCTACGTATTACAGTTGTTTGGATAGTTACATTGGCCATATCAGGGTGTCATTTAGATATATTAGCAATAAGAGGACTGTCTACGTATTACAGTTGTTTGGATAGGTCCATTGAAGCGTGATGTCCGCGTGCACCATAACTTATGTTACAGATAGGACGGACCATTTCAGACTGCATGTGTATGGGCGGGGAAGGTGGAACACAGGGAAAGGAGAAGAATATCGCAGTAAAAGGGACAGTGAAAATGACAAACGATTTTTGTTTATGTCGGTCGGAATTTCAAAACTGCGAACACGTTTGCATCACTGCTGGGTCAACCAGGCACCGTGTTATTTTCGGCGTAGGATATCCATTCATTTCTGGCACCATTTTGTTTTCAGTGTAGGATATTCGTTGATATCTGGCACCAAGTTATTTTCGGTGTAGGATGTAAGTTCATATCTGGCACCATGTTACTTTTTCAATGTAGGATATCCGTACTTATCTGGCACCATATTATTTTTGTTGTAGGATATCCGTTATGTCTGGCACCATGTTATTTTTGATGCAGGATATCCGTTCATAACTCGCACCTTGTTATTTTCAGTGTAGGATACCCGTTCGTATCTGGCACCATGCTGTTTTCGATGTATGACATCCGTGTGTATCTGACGCCACCTCCGTGTGTGTTCATATCTAGCACCATGCTACTTTCGGTGTGGGATATCCGTTCACATTTGGCACCCTGTTACTTTCTCCGTGAGGTGTAGGCTATCCGTGCACACCTGGCAACATGTTACTTTTCTTCGTAAGGTGTAGGTTATCCGTGCACACCTGGCACCATGTTACTTTCTTCGTAAGGTGTAGGTTATCCGTGCACACCTGGCATTATGTTACTTTCTCCTTAAGGTGTAGGCTATCCGTGCACACCTCTGCACCATGTTAATTTCTACGTGAGGTGTAGGCTATCCGTGCACACTGGGCACCATGTTACTTTCTACGTGAGGTGTAGGCTATCCGTGCAACATCGGACATTATGTTACTTTCTGCGTAACGTGCACACTCTTCGTGCACACCTAGCTCCATGTTCTTTTTTTTTCTTTTATGGTGTTTAAGCTAGCATCCATATCCATGATACTTTCTCCGTAAGACGTAGGATATCCGTGCACTGCTTGCAACATTAATCCGTGAGGTGTAGGGTATCCCTGAGCACATGACATCACGTTACTTTCTCCGTAAGGTGTAGGATACCCGGTGTACGCCTGGCTTTGTTACTTTTACCGTAAGGTGTAGGATATCCGGTGCACGCCTGGCCTCGTTACACCCTCTGTAAGGCGCTGAATACCCGGGGCACTGACTGACAACTATGTTACTTTCACCGTAAAGTGTGGGATACCCGGTTTTTCGCCTAACGCGATGATGGTTTCGCGCCGTTAAGCGCAGGATGCCTGGTGCACGCCCGGCATGACATGACATTAGCTGTCCATTGTAGGGTACTCGGTGAACGCCTCCGTCAGGTGCAACATGTTGTGGCAAACCTGGCGCCGGCAGCACTTCCTGTTTGTGGCGGCGTCTGTCTTCCCCGTCAGCTCAGAACCTGGGAGGAATACCTGGGACTGTAAGAAGAACAACGACAACAACAGATAAACCATCTGTAACGCTCATTTAGTCACTGTCGCTCTGCTGTAGTCCAGCAGACCACCTGCAGCCCTTTTCCGTGCTGTTACCGTGCAGACGTCAGAACGTTCTGTCAGCGCGCGCGCGCGCGCACACACACACACACACACACACACACACACACACACACACACGCGCGCGCGCGCGCGCGCGCGCGCGCGCACGAACACCATATACACACGTACACACACACACGCCGACACCACATACACGCGAACAACACACACACACACACACACACACACACACACACACACACACACACAGGGAGAGAGGGAGAGAGAGAGAGAGAGAGAGAGAGAGAGAGAGAGAGAGAGAGAAATGGCGTACCCACAATACAGTCGAGCAAACCAATGCGTGCTGTACAAACTGGACAACTGACATCTGAGGACATATAAAACTAAGCCCTGCTGAGTGCGTCAGCCATTGGATCTTGCCATGGGAAAACATGAAGTTCAACATTTGCTTGACGATGGCTTTCTCTCTCTCCGTTTGTTTCTGGGTCTGAAGGATCTGGACTGCGGCTTGTTTTTTATCGGTTGATGTAATGAACTGAAATTATCACTCACGGAGGTCATCAGGATCGTAAGTCGTGACGGTCATTGTATACGGGGGAAAAAAAGAAATATTTCTTTTTGACGTGAAATCTCCTCCATGAATAAAATTTGCCAGTCAGCCGGGAGCACTAGGGATGGGAAGCGGGGCTGCTCCTCTGTTCCTCATCGCTGCCGATCTGTGAACATTTCACGCGGATTTTCAGGCATGCTTAGGAGATAAGGGCCGAAACACTTGCTTGAAGAGGGCTTCTCATCTGAGAATTCTGCTGC
>JADBJO010007219.1:20000-52500 GCA_016801955.1 Conus betulinus
TGGTGTTATTAATGGTTATCTCTCATTATCTAAGAGCCCTTACGAACGTCTGCCGCCCCCCCCCCCCCCCCCCCCCCCCCCCCACACACACACACATACACACCATCCCCTCAATGCCTCGTTCCGTATTCACTGATGATGCGTCTCCACTTCCTTTCTTTCTGTGAGTGAAACAGAAGTTTCACACCGCCCTAGAGAAAAAAGGACATTTTGAGGTCCCACCAAACTCATTCCTACACTGGCTTTACACTCTCTGAGTATCCTGGAACAACTTTCCAATGTTGCTAAAACGTGAACACACAGTTCCTCTGTGAAGATTTTCTGTATGATACTTTTCTAAGCCTGCTTCACAGTCCCTTTAGTGTGCATGTGTTTGTTGTTCACCCCGGTCATATTGGTCATCCAGTGAGCCAGTCTGCAGCGCATTTTTTTTTTAGCCAGAACTCGCTATACAGTGGAAACCCCATACCAAAAGAAGGGATGGGGTGGGTGGTACGGCTCTTTTAGTATTAAGTGTGTTCCAGTCTTTTTGCGATATTGGGCTCGTAATTTCTTTTTTTTTCTTTCGCTTGTTGACTTTTTTTTTTTTTTTTGGGGTTGGGGTCTCGGTTTCTTCACTATCATTTTTTTCTGCCTCTGTGGCCCAGTCTTTAACGTGTGTTTTAAGCATTCTGGATACTGTTTTTAATTCACCCCATAAGAATGCAGGGGAAAGCGAGTGGGTGGGGATCTTTCAGTATGAATTGTGCCCCTGTCTTCTAGAAATCCGGTGCCAGCAACTTCTTCTTCTGTGTCTCTTTGACCTTATTTTCTTTTTGAATTTGGGATTGATTCTTTTTGTTTTTTTCTCTGTTCTGTTGCCAATCGCTTTTCTGTATTTTATGTTCTGTTTATCTTCCTGTGGTCTGGAAAGCATTCTCTTCTTGATAAACTTTGTACGATGCAAGTTCTTCCCTGCAATCTGGTGACCAAGCAGTGACAGGGTAACCACTGGAACAGGCACTTGCTTTCCATTCTGCGGTGCTGTTCACTAGTTTAGGCCTTTTGGTGTATCTTTGTTGCACTGGAATTTTCTCAAAAGGATTCTTAAATCGTTTTTTTTTTTAGGAACAGTCTGAGCGAAATGATCTGAGTGGTTGGCACGCTTAACATGGCTTTGTTTTGTCCGAGTGAAGGACTGCAACATGGAATTAAATGTTCTGAATAAGGGTACCGTAAAGTGTAAACCGTATGTATCTGAGTTTTCTCTTAACGGGAATGACTTCTTTAATGAGCTGCTTGATTGCTCACGTTTTTTTTTTTTTCCCATTTTTTCTTCATCTGGTACGTGTTGACAGCCATGGAAACGCTCTCTGTGGTCTGCTCGAGCTGGACTGAAATAGACATTTTGTCTGTGCCCATCTCCGATACTGCCTTTTCAGTTTGGTTTCTGATAGTGCATTCAGCTGTAAGTAGTTCATTTCTCGCTCGAAGCGCTAACATTCTTCCCTTGGTGATTGAGTGGCCGCTATGCCAAGACTTGTTTATCGCCACATATGCAGACGAGCGCTGTCTGACAAGACCTTCCTCCCTTCGTGTCCAGCCATCCAAGGCCTGATGGTATCTGGAGCTGTTGTTTAACGTTTGTAAATTAAAGACACTTTCCTCGTGAACTGATATGTATAAAACACGGGTTTTTCGCGCGCGCGCGCGCGCGCGCACACACACACACACACACACACACACACACACACACACACACACATACATACACACACACATGCACACACACACGCGCGCGCGCGCGAGCGCGCGCGCACACACACACACACACACACACACACACACACAAACAAGCGCGCATGCACGCATGCTCGCGCACACACACGCACGCGCGCGCACGCGCACACGCACGCACACACACACACACACACACACACACACACACACACACACACACACACACACACAGAGTTTCCTGTCCGTTTTCTCCGTTCTGCGTTCCACGTGCTATGTACACTTCTTGCATGACGTGTTTGCTTTAGGGTTAACTTCCGTTTGGCTCCCTGTACCAAAGGTCAACAGACAGGCGGCCATGTCAGTGCTTCCTGATTCACCGTTTCAGTTCTGGAGGCACTCAACACCGTACATTTTTCTATCCTTTCACAGTGACCAAGGTTCTACACACCTGGCTGAGCTAGCCTTTGTTTCCGAGTTCTTTGTGCCTTGTGCTGTTCTCTCTTTGTGATTGCAACCAAGGTACAGCTCGATGTTATTTCGTTGCCGTTACGTGAAACACTTCGCTTATGATACCCGCTCTAAGATTTCTTTTGAGACACCGCCGGTCGTATCCAACAATATTTTGTTGCTGAGATTTCTTGCGCGTCTGTCACACTAGTCTTAGAGCCGATTGAGCATTGACCCAGTGCAGAGATGTGACACCCACGGCAGGTTCGGTGTGTGACGTCACATTCAGACTGAGCGTCAACACTCACCAAGGTGACAGGGCAGACGTGATAACGGCAGCAGAAGACCGGCCGGAGGGGTGGGTAATAAAGGGAAAGAAAGGGATGGTAGAGGGTGTATACACTACTACAACAATACCACCAGAACAGCAGTGCATGAAGCCTCGGGCGTATGTGAACTCGTCTGACGAGGCCTGGGTACTGTACCCTGAGCATACTGTTTAATGGGCTGGGTATGGGTATTGGTCGGAACTGATTGGGGGTGGGGATCCTGAAGCGACTACGCTAAATCACGTTGATTACAGAAAGCTTGGGCTTAAAAAATGATTCGTTCGAGTTTTGAGTCTTAGTCTTGATATGAACTGGCATTTAAAAAAAAAAGGCTGATGGTCCTGATATGGTTTCTGTCTTATCCACTCAAAATCTTTCACTTTACATAGATACCGCTTTATAATTCTTTGTAAATATCCCACTTTTGCCCATACTCCTAATCTTGTAGGATTTCCTGGTGCCAATTACAACACCTTTTTTTTTTTTACTTACTTTCATCTACTTCTCATTTGCATTCTTTCACACTAGGGTATTGTACTTTTTCTCTCCACTCCCTACGTTTCAAGTTCACGTCTTGATGGTCTCCAGAGGCCCTTCACTTTATGGCATAAACATGCTGTGCACACCACCACCACCAGTTTCTGTCTCCACCCAGTGGTACTTTCTTGCTTTTCCACTGCAGTTGCTTTCTTTAAATATTTCATGGATTTGAACTTGAGGCCTTTAGTTCCCCCCCCCCCCCCCTTTTTTTTTTCATTCTTTAAAACCCTTCCAGTACCGCCCATACCCCCTGTATACATCATTCATGTTTCCATATTCCCCATTCTCTTATGTCTTATTTGGTCTTTTCCCACTAAACCTCCAACCTTTGAAGTCATGCAGTCCCCCCCTTCCCCCCCCCCCCCCCCCCCCCCCCCTTTCATTCTGCTCTGCCATCAACAACAGTTCCTTTTAAACACTGCTGACTTATTCTTCTGCATTGCTTCGAACTTGCGATAGTCATTTTTTTTTTTTTATTGTTGCCCCTTTACTTTTCTTTCGGCGGTGTTGAACAGTAGGATGGACGTACCATTTTCAACTCCTTCCAGTAATGTTCCCCCCTTCCTGTCCCACCCGTCATTCATCATTCTCATGTTCTTCTCTCCTCCATCATTCATGGTCTAAAACTCTCCTTCCTTCTCCAGAGCATCATCCATCACTTTTCACGTTGTCTTCTCCTCACACCCATTGGTCTTAGTTCTACTTTTCATCACTCGTCCATCGTTCGTTCATCATCCTTCTCACGTCCCCAGTTCCCGTTCCGTCTCGCTGTTATCATTCTCATCTTGTTCTTCGTTTGCTGTTGTCATGTTTTTGCCCCCGTCCGTCACTCCGCATTTTCATCTCCTCTTCGTCTCATCGTGTCAACCCATTCATCATTTACGCCTTCCCGTCCTCTCATTTTGCCTCGTTCTGTGCTGATTGTGCCCACTAGTACTCTCTCGCTATATCCTGTTTTTTTCTGAAAGACTTCATTCCCACGGTCTTCTCCTTCCCCATTAGAAGGAAACATTACACTGCAGAAAATATGAAGATTCTTTTTCGTGATGTCCCCCCCCCCCCCCCCACCCCTCTGACAATATTTTTAACTTTCTAAAAGAAGTGAATTTATTTCATCGTGTGTGAATTTGGTGGTGTTAGATTTTCTATACCCAGTATTGATTTTTTGCAGACTATAGTTAGTGATTTCAACGTGTTGGTTTTTAATCCTAGGATTGGTTCTTTTAATCTTTTCTTAATGGGATGGGTAAGGTTTTGCTTTTAATCCTTTTTTAACGTATATGCGTGGTAGTTTGCAACGTGGTGACAGTCCGGAGATAACCTCTGCTGTTGACGGGACTATAATTTTAATCTTAATCTTAATTCCCCATCCCTCTTTCATCCATCAGTGTCACACCACCTTTACATCTATTGTTCATCTTTCCTGCGTTCTTTTCTCTTTACGTCATTCTCAGAGTCCAGCATCCACATTGACCATTCTCAGAGTCTCCTTCGTCCAGCATTGACCATTCTCGCAGTCCCCTTCCGTCCAGCATTGACCATTCTCACAGTCTCCTTCCGTCCAGCATTGACCATTCTCACAGTCTCCTCCCGTCCAGCATTGACCATTCTCACAGTCTCTCCTCCGTCCAGCATTGACCATTCTCACAGTCTCCTCCCGTCCAGTATTGACCATTCTCACAGTCTCCTCCCGTCCAGCATTGACCATTCTCACAGTCTCCTCCCGTCCAGCATTGACCATTCTCACAGTCTCCTTCCGTCCAGCATTCACCATTCTCACAGTCTCCTCCCGTCAGCATTCACCATTCTCACAGTCTCCCTCCGTCCAGCAGTCACCATTCTCACAGTCTCTTTCCGTCCAGCATTCACCATTCTCACAGTCTCTTTCCGTCCAGCATTCACCATTCTCACAGTCTCTTTCCGTCCAGCATTGACCATTCTCACAGTCTCCTCCCGTCCAGCATTCACCATTCTCACAGTCTCCCTCCGTCCAGCATTGACCATTCTCACAGTCTCTTTCCGTCCAGCATTGACCATTCTCACAGTCTCTTTCCGTCCAGCATTCACCATTCTCACAGTCTCTTTCCGTCCAGCATTCACCATTCTCACAGTCTCCCTCCGTCCAGCATTGACCATTCTCATGGTCTCCTTCCGTCCAGCATTGACCATTCTCACAGTCTCCTTCCGTCCAGCATTGACCCATTCTCACAGTCTTCTTCTGTCCAGCATTCACCATTCTCACAGTCTCTTTCCGTCCAGCATTCACCATTCTCACAGTCTCTTTCCGTCCAGCATTCACCATTCTCACAGTCTCTTTCCGTCCAGCATTCACCATTCTCACAGTCTCTTTCCGTCCAGCATTCACCATTCTCACGTCACATCCTCCCTCCAGTTCCGCCAGTCCAGCATTCATTATTCTCGACTTTTTACCCAGTCCAACAACATTCTTTTTTTCACGTCTCCCCTAGTTCAACATTCATTGTTCTCACCTTTTCCCACTGTCCAATTGCTCATTTCTCACGTGTTCTCTCTTGTCCAGTGTTCATCACTTTCAACCCCATTCCCTCCGCTTTCTGCCTTCCTACACACACGCACGCACGCTTTCCGTCCACCCTCCGCTTTCTGCCTTCCTACACACACACACACACGCACACGCACGCACGCACGCACGCTTTTTTTGTTTTGTTTTACCCTACTCCATCATTCATTCTTCTCACCTTTTCCTGCAGTCCAGTTTTCATCATTCTTACGTGTTTTCTCAGTCCAGCATTACTCATTCTAGGCCCCCCCCCCCCCCCCCCCCCCCCCCCCCCCCCCACACACACACACACACACACTGCCTGTTCAAAATTCATCACTCTCGTGATTTCCCCTGTTCAAACATTTATCATCGTCACATTCCCACCACTCAAACATTCATCGTTCTTACATTTTGCCCTAGTCAAACATTCATCGCTTTCTCAATATTCATTTTTGTCACGTTTCCACCCACTCCAATATTCATCAATCTCACCTTTTACCCCAGCCTAATATTCATTTTCACATTTTCCCCTGTTCTACATTCATTATTCTCACGTTTCCCCCGTCCTACATTCATTATTCTCACGTTTCCCCCGTCCAACGCTCTTCATTCCCGCGTTTTGCGTCACTCAAAAACGCTTCTTTTTCACGTTTTTCTCCACCCAGTATCATCATCATTCTCACGCTTGTGTAGGTCCAAAATTAATCATTTTCGCATCCGCTCGCCCTCCAACATTTATTATTTTCACATTTCCCCCAATCAAACATTCAACATTCTTGCGTTTTCCCCCGTTCAACGTTCATCATTCTCATGTTTCCTCCCTCTACTAAATCATTTAGTCTCCCGCTCACAACTTTCTCCGAAGTCCAACATTCATTTTCACGTTTCCCTCGCTCCAACATTCACCACGTTTGCGTCATTCTCATCATCACGTTCGTTATTTGCCATTCTCAGTTTTTTTCTCCTCTAATTTCGTCAGTTATTCATCGCTCTCACGTTCGTCTTTTCTGATCGCGTCCATCATTCATTATTCTCTCGTTGCCTTCTCATTCCATTCATCATGGGATTACTCTGGCGATGTCCGATGTTCACGCACTCCATGATTCCCACGTTCTTCCCTCTGATCTCCCTTCTCAGATCCAGTTTTCTCACTCATTACTCTCACCTTCTCCTTTTCTCTGTTGAGGAGCAGTCCTCATCCCCTTGTGTCCTTTGTTTTCTTCTGGCTATCACTGCACCATTCCGATGCTGTCCAGTGTTCTTTAATCCATTGGTATCACACTCCTCTGTTCTTTTCCTTCTTGTCCCGTCCTTCGTCGTGTTCACGTTATTTTCCCTTCCACAATTCTGTCCGTCACCTTACATACATCATTGATCGTTCTCACACGCTTCTGTTCACCTCCCGTTTATAGTTTTTACTGTCTTTTTTTCAAATCCCTCCCCCCCCCCCCCCCCCCCCCCCCCCCCCCCCCTTCATGATTCTGACGCTTCACACTCATCTCGATCATTAGTCATCTCGTGTTCTCCTTTCGCGTTCGCCTGTTTTTTCTTCCAATCGGGGCTAAAAACGCCTCTATTTATTTTTTTTGCCGTCTCGTCCGAACTGCCCATTATCACTCTCACGTAAGTTTTGGTTACCTTGTCATCATTTTCACGTTCTTCTTCGCCATCTCTCTCTCATTCCATTCTCGCGTTCTCCTTTTCTCCTGTCTTTCACCATTCTTTTTCTTTCGTCCGCTATTCACCTTTTTTTTCTTAACCCTGTTGTCCCTCTTTTGTCATTCTCACGCGCTTTTTTCAATTCGTTCATACTTACGTTCTAGTCCCGTCAATCGTTGACCATGTTCTCGTTCTTGTCAGTCAGTCATGACCTTCACGGTTGTTGCTCTGCTCTTGTTGTGTGTTACTCGTATTCTTTATTTCTTTCGTTCCTTCGTCGTATTTACGTTCTGCTGTTCTTGTTACTCATGATTTTTCCTTCCATTAACGCCTTCTCATTCTTGTAATGCTGTCTGCCATTCGCTGCATCTACTCTTATCCATCACTGAAATTTCTCATGTTCTTCTCCGGTCCATGATTCATTATTTTTTCACGTTCCTCTCTCTATATCTCACCCACTTCGCGTTTTTTCTCTCCTCCTCACTCCGTCCATCATTCGTCATTTTGGTCATCACTTCATCTATTTCTTCCTTTATTGAATTATTCTGACAGTATCTTGCTTTTATGATTTCCATCGTCTTTACGCTTTTTTTTTTGCTTTTCCTCTTTTCTTGTCCCGTCTCCGGTTCATCGGATTCACCTTTTCTTCTTTTCACCTCATGAAAAAATCTGTTTTTTTTCCTCTCGTTTGATTTCCCCCCAGTTTGTCAGTGGCTGGATCGTTGTCATGCTGTTCTACTTCCATCATGTGACCTGTCATTGTCATGCTGCTTTCGGCTTTTCCTTCTTTTGATCCTTTCTCTTGTCAGTCTCATGCTGCTGTCCATCACTTTCACATTCTACTCGTCGCGCCTCTCCTTCATGGATATTGTGTCATCTCCTCCAAACCTCTCATTTGTCATTGTCCATTATTCTTCATTCACATGTTCTTTGATACTTTATTCACGATTCTTACGTTCCGTTTTTATCCCGTCCAACATACAACCTTCTTACGTTCTTGTTATCTCGTGCGAACTACTTCTCGTCATTCTCTCGTTCTGTTCCTATCCCACTTTCATTTCCTCTCCATTTCCCACCGTTTATTCATCATTTTTTTCCCTTTTTTCTTATCATTCTCATATGATTCTTCAACATCTCACATTATCATTCATCATTTTCATGTTTTGCTCCAGTTGGTCACTTGCCATTTCAACGCTTCTCCAGTAGGTCATTTATGGTTTCCCCATTCTTCTCCCGCCAGTTATTCGTCATTCAAACGTTCTTCTATGATCAATCCCTTCAAATTAGCGCCCTTCTCCCATTAGTCATTCATTTTCGTGTTCTTCTCCCTTTTTGTCACTCATTATTTTCACGTTTAATCATAGCATCAGAGTTGTTGCTAAAACTAGAACTGCATTATTTTCTGATTTTCATCTTTCTGAAACAACTTGAATCCAAAATTGTGCACGGCGTGTGGGAAAAAAAAAAAATCGAAAGAAATTAAGAGCGGTTATGAACTCCCATTGTATCCTGTTGAAGTAAGAAGCATTGTAGTCATGCGATCTTTTGACAAATGCACAGCCATTTGTAAGGCATTCTCGGAGAACAATAGATCGTTGAACCTCATTTCTAAAATCAAAAAGTTGAAGACAGAAAATGAGACTATCTGTTCATCAAAGACCAAAGAATATTTGACGTCTTTCTTTTCGTGTAACAGTATCGTTGGTATTTTCGAAAAAACAACAATAAGCAAACAAACAAAATAGCCAGCAGATCGTTTTAAAAGCTTCTGGAAATAATATAGTCCTAGTACATCAGGCGTATCATCAAAAAAAAAAAAAATAGTTGGTGCACATAAGATGATAAGCTCGAAAAAAAAAAAAGGGTCAGCCATATTTGGTTTCCACCTCAGGAAGTGTGACCAATCCAAAATCACTCTGCAAGACTCGAGCAGTCAGCAAGCGGAGATGTGCCGATGAGATGCTTAACACTCTGTGCCGGCTTTCAGTGACGGCGCGCGCGCGCGAACGCTCTTGTTATCTCATCCGAACTATTTCTCGTCATTCTCTCTTTCTGTTCCTAACCCAGTTTCATCTTCCGCTCCTTTTTCCCATCATCTATTCATCATTTTCCATTTTCTTAGCGCGTGTGTGTGTGTGTGTTAATGTGTACACACGCGAGGTGTGTGTGTGTGTGTGTGTGTGTGTGTGTGTGTGTGTGAGTGTGCGTGCGCGCGCGCGCGTGCGTGCGTGCGTGCGTAGGTGCGAGCGCGCGCGCGCGTGTGTGTTTGTAATATGTACGTCTTGCGTGCGCGCGCATGGTAGAACATATATATATATATATATATATATATATATATATATATATATATATGTGTGTGTGTGTGTGTGTGTGTGTGTGTGTGTGTGTGTGTGTGTGGGATGGGATGGGATGGGGATGGGGATGGAGAGATGTCGAGGAAAGGGGGCGAGGAGAGCATGAGTATGCAACTTTCCAAATGAATGTGTTTCTGTTGTTTGGACGAATTGTGCTGTTTTTGAAAGACTTTTACCAGGTATGGCTTAACCACGTTTTTTTCTTTTTTTTTTTTTTTTTTTTTTTTTTTTTTTTTGCACAATGGAGGAATACGGCTCAACTTTGTCGCGGTAGTGTGCGTTTCCAAATTTACTAAGTATAATCAGTTTTTGGGCTGAAGTTCTTGATGCGTGTAAATTCTTTTATTACAAGTGTTCCCCCAAAACTCCACTGAACTTCTTGCCGAACCATTATGCCATAATAAGCGATTTCAAATCGGAAAGAAGTGCATTGTATCGAAAAACCTAAGTAGCAAAGATATTAACTGTCTCGCCCACATTTTTGATGACAAAGGAAAGTTTTTGCCACATGCACTTTTTTAAAGAAAAATATAATATAAATATTGATTTTGTCACTTTTTTTGCTGGCTATAAATCGACTATAATGGACTATGTGAAAACCTCTGGTATTACAATAAAAAAAAAAACGATAAGTACATAAACTCATCATTGTGCTTTAAACATCTTTTCGCTATAAATAAAGGCTCCAAGTTGTATTACGATATCATCATTGCGAATAATCCTAAGCCAAAATGTTGTGATAAATGGGACATGAAATTGCTGATGCAAAATGATTGGAAATCCTGTTTTTTGCACGCGCATAAGATACGTGATGTAGGGCTGCAGTGGTTTCAACTGAAAATATTACACAGGTGTTTATGCACAAATGTTGTTTTAAAGGAGATTGGAATCGTTGAAAGTAATAACTGTAGTTTTTGCAGCACATCCAAAGATAGCATTGATCATATGTTTTGGAAATGTCACCATGTACAAGTATTTTGGAATGCTTCATTGGCTTAATGAAAGAAAAATGTTTGAATGCTGAAAATGTCCTTTTGACAGAAGCACTCGTACTATTTGGCTATGACAATGCAATTGTGGGCGACACCGTCTTTTATTTTATAATACTATTTGCGAAGCATTACATATACGTTTTGTAAAATAAACAACACCCTGCCACAAAATACAAGTTTTTTATAAAAATTAAAATTTAGATACAAAATTGAGGAACATATTGCATATTTGAAATTAAACCATGCAGATTTTTTGACTAGATGGCTGACATACAGACCATTGATGGATACTGCGTAACATTTTTGCCCTTTTTTTTTTTTTCTTTTTTTTTTTTTCTTTTCAAAAACAAGTTGCACTAATAGATTTAGAAGTGTAAGATGAGGTGTGTAAATGAACACTTTTTCTGTGCATTATTAGAGGCCTGATTTCAATATTTTGCCAAACATAATGATGTGAAAAACATCCCTGTCAGCATGATTTTTTCTCTCTCTCTCTCTCTCTCTCTCTCTCTCTCTCTCTCTCTCTCTCTCTCTCTCTCTCTCTCTCTCTCATTAGATAATGTTTGCATGAATTTGTGAATTCACACTGCTTGGGGTGATTTCTTTCTTTCATGGTCAGTAGTAGAGAAAACACTAATAACGTGTTTTTTTTGTTTTTTTTTTTAACGGGGAGAATCTGACGTCATTGCTACAACATCCAGTATTAGATGACAAAACTTTACAACGTTCACAAGACACGGAAGTGTCTGGATACTCGCTTGACTAGTTACTACATCGGCAATTTTCATACTGAGAAATTGATAGCGATAGCAAGGAAAAGGTCAACATTTTTGACAGCAATTAAATTTTTGACCATGGGATCAACATACAAACAACAACAACAAAACCTCCGTTACCACGGTCATCGTTCTCGTCAGATCAAACAGATCAAAATGATTTAGGAGTAAGAAGTTTATATATCAACCCTGCACAGCGTATTGAATGATATGCAGTCTACAGACAGTAGAGCTATGGATTTAGCTCTACACGCGCTGTCTCTCTCCAGTCGCTTAGAAATCATACCAATGAATTTTACAATGAATGCAGTTTTGTTTTATTATCTGTTTCATCGGGACTAACAGTGCCTGTGGTGCCTTACTAAGAGAAAGAACAGGTCAAATTAGGTAATGATTATATTCCACTGACGACACATGAAAACGTTAACATTTTACCATTTGAGAAAGATGATAACGTACACGTAGTACTTTCTGCGACTCAGGAACATATCAAAGCCGTGTATCCAAATTGTCAAAAATCCAAATTGTCAAAAAATTGTTAACAGATAGCTCAGTCCTAGAATCATCACGCACACGTTCTGGGTTAAAGAAAAATCATTAAAGATACAACAATAATTTTGTCTTGGTGTCACTAATATGCCACTTTTTTTTTTTCTTAGGTCCGTGTGAAGTCACCGGGGCATCGCACTGAAGAACTGTTCACCAGATTCCTCCAGTTCTGTCGGTTGTGTTCCGAGGCTTGGACTGTACAGACGGTTTCACTGTCCATTCTGCAATGTTGTCAGTCCATTTTTTTCTGTCTTCTTCTTTGTCTCGCTCCTTCAACACTTTCCTGAATGGTTATTTTAGCGGGGTTGTGGATCTACATGACAATGTCAACTCCATTTCTTTGCTTTGCTGGTGTCAGCAAATCTTTTTGTGTCCCGATGTGCTGTATGATGGTCTGGCGCACTTGTTCAGTGGTGATACGATTAGTACATCTGATGTACAGTATCTTGCAATGGCATCTCCTTTCCATGATTTGATTCTTTCTTCCAGGTCCATGTCGCGTCTGTATATGGGAAAATGAAATACAGCCGCGCAAGCAGGAGCCAGATTTGTATTTCACTGAGACGTTACTGTCTTTCCATATAGGGTTTAGTCTGAGCAGAACTGATGCCTTTACTGTGCTTATGAGGATGTCTGATTTACATCACCCCATCGCTGAGAAGAATCCCAGATATATGATAGGTTAACAGTTCCTAGTTTCAGTCCATGGTTATGTCAGTACTGGAGGTGGTGGTGTGGCAAGCCAGTAGCTTAGTCTTCTTGGTGTGTTGATAACCGTACCATGTCTCGTAGATGTTTAATCCAGTGTTTCAACAAGTCAAATGATTTCTTGTTTAGTGCGACCTGGCCACCGAAGTCATCTGCAAAGTGATGGTTCGCGATAGATATTCTTGCAGTGCTGATGGTGTGGACATGATCTTCAAGCGGATCATTCATGAGGCATTCCAGGACTATGTTTAAAAGTATTGGAGAGTAAAGGAGCCCTGGCGAATCCTAATTGATATGTGGGACTACTTTCCAGTCGTGTCCTTTTGAGTGCTGCACTTAAGTCAACTAAACGTACACTTGCTGGATGTTGTTCATTACCTTTGTACCGAGATCAATTATTTTTTAATGGCCTGTAGCATCTCTAGACAGACTGTCAAACGCCTCTTTGAAGTCTGAAGACAGAATAGAACTCCTTCTGGTGTTGCAGGTGTTTTAGGCGAAAGGTTAACGATCTGTTCGATGATACTTCAGCCTTTCAGATACAGCGGCGTCTGTCTGCAACTGTGATCTATTCAGAATGATTTTGAAATTGCGTTGCTTACATTGCTGATCTAACCGATCTTACGGTTATTATGGGGGTGTTGGGAATTTTCTATCTTCGGAAGTGGGACGATTAGTAATACAGTCTCTCTCTGGCGTTAGCCACACGCCATTGTGCCAATTTTGTTGCAGGTAGCAGTTTATATAGGTTACTGCCTTTACGCCGTATTCAAGTGTTCTGCTACGACTTCTTCGACAGAGTGTTGGAAAACCATCTCCATTTGAACCCTGAACTGTTAGCAAACTTAGATCTCATTCGCTGTGCTGTAAAGCTCGAAGCAAAGTTCCTCTAGCATCGCATGATGCTTTCTTTCTGTGTGAGACTTTAACGTCTTTGTCCTGAGTGGTGCTGACTTAAATTTTGGGTGTGTCGGTTTTAACAGATTAAAGGCTCAGTTGAGTCATCGTTATCCAGGTGTTTCTCAAAGTTGTCACTCTTATTTTCACCCCGTCTAACCTTTACCATCAGCATGCTGTTTTCTCCTCATTCCGTCTATCATTCATTTTCATCCCTTTTCCACACCCTATTCCTCCTCGTCATTCATCACACTTGCGTTCTCCCTTTCTATCCCGTCTGCCATTCACAAGCACCACGTTCTCCTGTTCTCATTCTGTCCGTCATTTGTCATGCTTAAAGTTCTGCCGTTTGCCTTTCATCATTCTTGAGTTCGCTCAATCATTTGTCAGTCTCACATTCTTTTCTTTCTGTCCCAGGCCCAATCATTAATTTATCGTTCTGGTATTCTCTTCTTCCCCTCCGGTCCAATATTGATTCCAGTCCAGTCATTGTCGTCGTCTCCTCTCGACCGTCATTGTTCATGATAACATTGTCGTCTTTTTCTCCAGTCTACCGTTCATCGGTTTTACGTTTTGCGCATCCGTTCCTGTCTGTCATTCATCCTCACGTTCATCCGTTCCTGTCTATCATTCCTCTTCACGTTCATCCGTTCCTGTCTATCATTCATCCTCACGTTCTGCTTACGAAATCTCGTCTATCACTCATTATTCTCGAGGTCTTTCTTTCCGTCTTGTTCCTCCTCCCCCTATTCCTCCATCTCCTCGTTCTTCTCTCTCTGTCTCTCTCTCTGTCTGTGTCTCTCTGTCTCTCTCTGTCTCTCTCTCTCTCCCTCTCTCACTCATCACTCTCTCTCTCTCTCTCTCTCTCTCTCTCTCTCTCGAGAGAGAGAGAGAGAGAGAGAGAGAGAGGAGCGAACTGAAGAACAAAGATAGAGATACACATGGCTAAAAGAGAAAAAGAGAGAGAGAGAGAGTATCAAAATAAACTATGGAAAGTATTTTCAAGACATATACTAGTCACATAAAGTTAAGCACAGGCCTTTTGCACACAGGGGTTGATTCATCCCTTCAAAAAACATTGTTTTTTTTTGTTATGCGGCAACCAATGATGGAATCTCACACAGCAGTGTGTAATCCAGCCTGTGTCAACTGGTAGTGCGCACGGGGGGTCTTGGTGACCTCGTTACCGCGCGGGATAAAAAGTGCAAAGTTGCGTTAACTGTGCCTGTTTTGCATCAAGCTTGCTGGCGACACAAGATGTGTAAAATGAAAAATTCTTTTTTCCCGTGCAAGAGCAGTCTCTCAAGTGAGTTTTATGCCCCTTCTTTTGGCTGTTTAAGCGCGGGTTGGTTACTGTCGGCCCTTTTCTCACCATGCCACCACGAAGAAAACTTAGCACCTTGACAAAACCAGGGCGATTGCGTGGATACAAGATGGCATTGCAAAGGCTGAAGTGGCGCGACGACTTGGTGTGCATCATTCAGTTATTGTTAGACTGAATCAGCGTTTTAGGGCGACCAACAGCGTTGAAGAGAGGCCACGGTCAGGTCGGCCTAGGCAGACTACTCCCAGAGAAGATCGTTTCATCGAGAGGCAGGCCCTACTGCAGCGGGATACCACTTCCTCCAGCATCCAAAGGCAGCTTCGTATGGCAAATAACACCATCCTCAGCCGTCAAGCCATACGAAACCGTCTTCACCACTTCGGCCTCAGATCACGTCGCCCAGCTGTTCGACCACGACTGCTAGCAGCCCATAGGCTGGCTCGCCGAGCTTTCTGCCATCGTCATGTGAGATGGAACCAACAACAGTGGTCCCAGGTCCTCTTTTCAGATGAGTCGCGGTTTAGTCTTGAACACAATGACGGCCGAACTAGAGTTTGGAGGCGTGTTGGTGAACGTTACATTGATGCAGCTGTTCGCCAGACCAGGGCCCTTGGGGGAGGATCTGTTATGGTATGGGGTGCCTTCAGCCTCCACCACAAGACACCACTCTACCATATTGATGGAAACCTCACAGGCATCCGCTATCGGGATGAAATCCTGGCGCCTTTCGTTGTTCCGACCATGCAACGGATAGGACCCATGGCAGTCTTCCAAGACGACAATGCTCGGCCACATAGGGCCCGGGTGGCCGAAAACTTCATTGTGCAGGCTGGCATCAACAGGATGATCTTCCCGGCGTATAGTCCCGACCTCAATCCCATCGAGCATATGTGGGATGAGTTGGGGAGACGTGTGAAGGAGAACCATCCACCTCCCAGAGACCGCCAGGATCTCTTCCAAATGCTGCAACTGGAATGGCAGAGAATCCCTCAGAGGGTCATCAGAACACTGGTCAACTCGATGAGGAGTCGCTGCGTGGAATGTCTCGCCAATGGCGGTGGCCACACCCACTATTGAAATGATTTTGTGAACTGAACAGATTTTGCGAACTTTGATTTCGACCCATCCTCTGTTTAATTGTCTGTAAATCAACAACCGTT
Source organism: Conus betulinus (assembly GCA_016801955.1). NCBI lineage: Eukaryota > Metazoa > Mollusca > Gastropoda > Neogastropoda > Conidae > Conus > Conus betulinus. Next base: position 35,976 of record JADBJO010007219.1, read on the forward strand.
CATTCGATCCCAATGAAATTCAATGTACGTTTGAAACAAGATAATGAATTAAATCTGTTCCCAATTTCAAAATCGTGGCTTTTTATATTTTGGAAATTATGCGGGTACATGTAAACTGTGCTTAACTTTATGTGACTAGTATATTTCAAAAATCAGTTTGATGCTTATTTCACGTATCATCTGACGTACTTTTTAATACACCCGATTCTGTTTTTCTTTGTATTTTCTACGATTTAGTACCTTTTTCTAGTTTATGTCTTTAAAAGTATTTTTGTTTCTTGTAATCACTTATAACTGACCTGTCATGTCATTCAATTAACGACATGGACAAACGTATATGCACACCCACACATGTACAGATACGCCTACGTTCATATGCAAGGCGCACGCACGCGCACACACACACACACACACACACACACACACACACACACACACACACACACACGGACGAACAAAAAAATCAAATATACACATGCGCGCGCTCCCGCATGCATCCAAACACAGACATGCGCACGCGGGCAGACCGACGGACACACACACACACACACACGCACGCACGCACGCACGCACGCACGCACGCACGCACTATCGGTCTATCATTAAAGTCAGCAATGAACACTTCCTTATATCCCGCTTCCTTAACGAAACTAGATAGTTTAATTCCACACCAGGTAAGACTTCTTGTCATGAAAATAAGTTGACCAGGTAACATTTCGTGGGGTGTGTGTGTGTGTGTGTGTGTGTGTGTGTGTGTGTGTGTGTGTGTGTGTGTGTGAAGAAAACTGTTTCATCAAAACTTACACATTTTTCAGGAGAGATAATGACAGAAATGTAAAGAAACTGAATTAGAATGTTCTTTTAATAGATAGGTAGAATAATTGAATTCAGTCCAGCTTTAGTGAATCTATATCTCTGTCTGTCCATCCAACCATCCATCCGTCGATGTATCCATCCAATTATCCAACCATGTATCCATCCATTCTCTCTCTCTCTCTCTCTCTCTCTCTCTCTCTCTCTCTCTCTCTCTCTCTCTCTCTCTCTGTATGTGTGTGTGTGTGTGTAGTTTGATTATTGTTATGCATTTGTTATGTAGTTCTCAACTTATTTATTTGTTCATTCATTTATTCACTTTACCTCTAAGCAATGCGTTTGTGGTGTGTATGCCCTGTTATGTGGTAATCATAGTATTACTGATGGTGAGTTTTAGGTGTTCTTCTTTTACATCTACAAACTAAATGTTGTTCGTTAAAATCAATTGCACACAGAGTTGACACAACAAGCTTTCTTTGTTTTTCTCTCTTTCTCTGACTCCCCGCCCATCCCCCGCTATGTTTTTTTTTTTCTGACGAATTTACAATCGTTTATGTTCTTTTCATTCTTTGGTACACTATTTGTTACCTTTTGTTTCTTTTTTTTTCTCGTCCTTCCTTCCTTTATTTCGTACATTCGACGTTTGTTCGTTCGTTCATTGCTTTTTGTGTTGTGTTGTGGTGGTGGTGGTGGTGGGTTTTTTTTTTGTTTTTTTTTTTAACACGTGTGCCTGTCCAGTCGGTCGGTCGGTCGGTCGCTCGTTCTGTCATACATTCGTTCAGTCGGTCAATTGATCGTTTAGTTATTTGTTCGTAAATTATTTTGGTCGGTCGCTTATTCATTCGTTCAGTTGGCCAATCGGTCGTTCGTTCATTCGTTTCGTCGGTCGTTCTGTCATTCGTTCGTACACTCGTTCCGTCGATCGCTCATTCAGTCAGTTACTCTGAAATCGGTCGCATTCCTTCGGTCGGTCGTTCAGTCATTCATTCATTTAGTCGGTCGGTTCAGTCTTTTTTTTTCAGTCGATTGTTTTTTTATCGACTCATTTAGTTGGTCATCATCATCATCATCATCATCATCATCATCATCCAGTTAACGTCCACAGTCATCGTGTTGACTATTCTGACGCTTATGAATGTGGGTTGACGCAGCACAAAAAAAAAAAAAAAAAAAGGCAGAGGTTTAATGTAATTTACTTACTCTTGACACAAACATGTCAAGAGTCTTTGCCTCGACTACTGTATCGGGCAGGACATTCCACTCCTTTATTGTACGTGGGTAAAAGGACCCCTGTCGATACAAGGTTCGGCACTGTAGTTGTTTGAGTTGCTGTTCATGTCCTCTGCGTTGACGGGTTGGAGCAGGAATCATCTGGGATCTGTCCGCACAGACCAAACCATGTATGATCTTGAACAGCATGGTCAGTCTGGTGTTCTTTCTTCGCTGTCTTAGGGGGTACCAGTCCAGCTGCTTGATGAGGCTGCTAACGTTGGAGGAGTTGTGATAACGTCCTGTGACAAAACGTGCCGCCCTCCTTTGGACAGATTTCAGCTTGTCCTCGTTTGTCTTCGTGTAGGGGTCCCACACAGTACAGGCATATTCCAGCGTGGGTTGTACCATGGCTTTGTAGGCTGTGGCCTTTAGCTGGGTGGCGCTGATCTTTAGGTTACGCCTGAGGAAGCCAAGGGTCTTATTGGCCTTCGCACAGATACTATTTATATGTTTGTCTCTGCTGAGGTCGCCCGTTCATTCAGACAGTCAGTCGATCGTCTGTTCATTCGTTTAGTCGGTCATTCGGTTGTTCAACCGTTGTTCGTTCAGACATTCTGCCGGTCAGTTGATCGTTTATTCATCCATTTGTTCAGTCGGTCAATCGGTCGTTTTGTCATTCATTCGGTCGTTCAGTCATGCATTCGTTCAGTCGGTCATTCAGTCATTCATTCGGTCAGTCGGCCGATCAGTGATTCATTTGTAAAGACGGTCAGTCGATCGTTCATTCATTCGTTTTATCGGTCATTTGATTGTTCATCCATTTGTTCGTGCAGTCGGTCGCTCGGACATTCAGTCGGTCAGTGTATCGTTCGTTCATGAATTCGTTCAGTCAGTCAATCGGTCGTTCTGTCATAAGTTCGGTCGTTCGTCATTCATTCGTTCAGTCCGTCGTTCGTTCAGTTAGTCGTTCCGTCATTCATTCATTCTGTCTGTTATTCAGTTCTTAAATCATTTATTCTTTCAGACGGTCAGTCATTCCTTCGGTCAGTCGGTCGTTCAGTCATTTATTCGTTCAGCCGGTCAGTCGATTGTTCATTTTCATTCGTTCAGTCGGTCGTTCGGTCATGCATTCGTTCAGTCGATCATTCATTTATACGTTCAGTCGGGTTAGTCGGTCGTCAGACATTCCTTTCCTGAGTCGGACAGTCGATTGTACACTCATTAATTCGGTAGTCGGTCATTCAGTCATCATTTGTTCAGTCGGTCGGTCAGTCGTTCAGTCATTCATTTTGGTCAGTCGGGCGTTTAGTGATTCAGACCGTCAGTAGATCGTTCATTAGTTCAGTCGGTCGTTCAGTTCTTCCTTCCTTCACTCGGTCAGTTGTTTAATTATTCATTCTTCTATCGGTCAATCGGTCGTTCAGTCATTGACTCATTCAGTCGGTCGGTCATTCATTCGTTCAGGTCGGTCAGTTGAGTGTACAGTCATTTATTCGTTCAGTCGATCAATCTGTCGTTCAGTCATTCAGTCGGACACTCATTCATTCGTTAAGTCGGTCGTTCAGTCAGTCATTCGTTCACTCGGTCAGTTGTTCGTTCATTCATTCATTCGTTCAGTCGGTCGTTAATTTATTCAGTCGGTCGTTCAGTCATTTGTTCGGTCAGCCGTCCGTTCGGTCATTCAGTCGGTCGTTCATTTGTTCATTCGATCTGTCGGTCATTCATTTATTCATTCGATCTGTCGGTCGTTCAGTCATTTGTTCGTGCAGTCGGTCAGTCGGTTGCTTATTCAGTCAGTCAGTCAGTCGCTCGTTCAGTCATTCAGCTGGCAGTTCAGATTCAAACGGTCAGTCGATCGATTTGTTTGTTTATTCAGTTATTCGTCCTGATTAGGTTGGACGGGGCTCAGATGAAGGGCATGACATGGTGGGCGTATTGGGGTAGAGGACGTGACGTGGGCGGGCGAACTGGAGGGGGGGGGGGGGGGGGGGGGGGGGGGGAGGAGGAGGGGTGGACCAGATGCAGCGTGAAAACTATATGGGGGTGGGGGTGAGGTTGTTGATGAACATGGCAAGCGTAATGGGGAGGAGGGAAATTCGTTCACTCGGTCAGTCGGTCGGTCATTCATTCATTCGTTCAGTCGATCGTTAATGTATTCAGTCGGTCGTTCAGTCATTCATTCAGTCGTCGTTCAGTCATTCGTTCGTAAGTCGGTCAGTCGCTCGTTCAGTCATTCAGTCGGTCAGTCATTCATTCGGTCAGTCGGCCGTTCAGTGATTCAGACGGTCAGTCGATCGATCGTTTATTCGTTCAGTCAGTCATTTGTTCACTCGGTCCGTCGTTGGTCTTCAATTTGTTCAGTTGCTCGTTTAGTCATTCATTCGGTCAGTCGGTTGTGCAGTCATTTATTCGTTCACGCGATCAGTCAATTGTTCCTTTTCATTCGTTCGTTCGGTCGTTCCGTCATAGATTCGTTCAGTTATTCATTCATTCATTCGTTCAGTCGGTAAGCCAATCGTTCAGTCATTCAGTTTCTCAGTCGGTCGTTCAGACATTCAATTGCTCAGTCGGACAGTTAATCGTTCCCTCATTCATTCGGTCAGTCAGTCAGTCAAGTCAATCATTTGGTAAGCCGGCCGTTCAGTGATGCAGTCGATTGTTCATTCGTTGAGTCGGTCGTAAAGTCGATTGTTCATTCATTCATTCGTTCAGTCGGTCGTTCAGTCATTCATTCGTTCAGTCGGTCATTCAGTCATTCATTCGGTCAGTTGGTCGTTCAGTCATTCATTCTTTCAGTCATTCATTCATTCATTCATTCGTTCAGTCGGTCAATCGGTCGTTCATTCATTCATTCATTGGTTCAGTCGGTCATTCAGTCAGGCATTGGTTAAGTCGGTCGTTCATTATTCATTCATTCGTTCACTTGGTCAGTTGGTCGTTCATTCATTCGTTCGGTCGGTCGTCAAATTATTCAGGCGGTCGTTCACTCTTACATTCGTTCTGTCGGTCGTTCATTTACTCATTTGTGCAGTCGGTTGTTAATTTATTCATTCAGTAAGTCGCTCGTTCAGTCATTCATTCGGTCAGTCGGCCGTTCAGTGATTCAGCTGGTCAGTCGATATTGATCGTTTATTCGTTCAGTCGGTCGTTCATTCATTCATTCGATTGGTCGGTCAGCTGATCGAACAGTTATTCATTCGTTCAGTTGGTCAATTGATCTTCAATCATTCAATCGTTTTGTCGGTCAGTTAATCGTTCATTCTTTCAGTCGGTTAGTCATCCATTGAGTCGGTCCTTTGGTCATTCATTCGTTCCGTTGGTCAGTCAGTCATTCGCTCAGTCGATCGTTTCATCATTCATTCTTTCAGTCGGTCATTCAGTCATTCGTTTAGTCAGTCAATTGGTCGTTCGGTCATCTATTCGTTCAGTTGGTCAGTCAGTTGTCCAGTCAGTCATTCTTTCAGTCTGTCAGTAATTTACTCGTTCAGTCGGTCGCTCATTCACTCATTCGTTCAGTCGGTCATCGGTCATTCGTTCGTTCATTCGTTCAGCCGGTCGTCAATTTATTCATTTGTTCATTCGATCGTTCAGTTATTCATTCGTTGAGTCCGTCGTTCAGTCATCCATTTGTTCAGTCGTTCGATCAGTCATTCATTCGTTTAGTCGGTCGTTTAGGCATCCATTTATTCAGTCGGCTAGTCGTTCGTCCAGTCATTCATTCGTTCAGTCGGCGGGCGTACGCTGTGGCACAAATGCAGGACATGACATGGATGGGGGTACGCGGTACGCAGATGCTGGTCGTGATAAGGATAGAGGCAAAGTAAGGCAATGTTTCTCACAGCCCATCCGACCGCAAAGGACCACGTTGAAGCGCAAGGATGGTGGGTGGGGAGAAGACGCCAATACAGGGTATGACGTGCGGGGATACGTGGGACGCGGATGCAGGGTATGGCCATGGGTTACGGGGTCCACATGCAGCACACAGCATGGCTCCGGGTATAAACCACGGGGGAATACAGCGTATGACAGGGGCGAGGGTGCGGCGGTCGCGGTTGCTGGGCGTGACATGGTTAGGATGACTGGGAGGAGGTGCAGATGCTGGGCGTGACGTGGTTAGGATGACGGGGAAGAAGTGCAGATGCAGGGTGTGACGTGGTTAGGATGACGGGGAGGAGGTGCAGATGCAGGGCGTGACATGATTAGGATGACGGGGAGGAGGTGCAGACGCAGGGCGCGTGACATGGGTGGGGGTGCTGGGAACGCTGATTCCAGGGCTTGATATGGGTGGGGGGAGACAGGAACGAAGATGCAGGGCGTGACATGGGTGAGGACAGGAGGGGGGGGGGGGGGGGGGGGGGGGGGGGGGAAGGCAGGAATGAAGATGCAGGGCGTGACATGACATGGGGGGGGGGAGGCAGGAACGACGATACAGGACGTGACATGGGTGGGGACAGGGGGAGGCAGGAACGAAGATACAGGGCGTGACATGGGTGGAGAAGAGGGAGGCAGTAACAAAGATGCAGGGGGCGTGACATGGGTGGGGACAGGGGGGGGGATGCAGGAATGGAGATGCAGGGCGTGACATGGGTGGGGAGGGGGGGAGGCAGGAATGGAGATGCAGGGCGTGACATGGGTGGTTGGGGAAGGGGGAGGCAGGAATGGAGATGCAAGAGGTAGCATGGGCAGGGTTACAGGGGTTGTGAATGCAAGGTGTAACATGGATGGGGAGGACAGGGAGCACAGAGTTCGACGTAGGTGTGGTTAGGTGGCGCGGCTTCCAGGTCATGACATAGGTTGAGGTTTGGTGGGGGAAGGAGGAGGGGGGGAGCAGTGGCGTATATATAATTCTAGACTTGACATGAGTAGGAACATTTGGGGGGGGGGGGGGGGGGGGGGGGAGGGTGTGTGGTTTTCCGCACCTGATCTGGGGGGGGGGGGGGGGTAAAGAAGGGGGATAGGTGGGTGCGGATTTTCGAGCATGATATAAGTGGGGGTAGGGTAGGGAAGGAGTGATAGGGGTTGGCCTGCAGGGTGCACAGTTTTCAGAGCCTGACATGGTTTAAGGTATAGAGGGCACAGATTTCTGGGCGTGACATGGGTTAAGGTATAGAGGACACAGATTTCAGGGCGTGACATGGGGTTAAGGGATAGAGGGCACAGATTTCTGGGCGCGACATGGGGTTAAGGTATAGAGGACACAGATTTCAGGGCCTGATTTGGGTTAAGGTATCGAGGACACAGTTTTCAGGGCCTGACATGGGGTTAAGGTATAGAGGCTACAGATTTCAGGGCGTGACATGGGGTTAAGGTATCGAGGACACAGTTTTCAGGGCCTGACATGGGGTTAAGGTATCGAGGACACAGTTTTCAGGGCCTGACATGGGTTAAGGTATAGAGGGCACAGATTTCAGGGGGCGTGACATGGGGTTAATGGTATAGGTATAGAGGGCACAGATTTCAGGGCGTGACGTGGGGTTAAGGTATAGAGGGCACAGGATTCAGGGCGGGGGCGTGACGTGGGGTTAAGGTATAGAGGGCACAGATTTCAGGGCGTGACATGGGGTTAAGGTATAGAGGGCACAAATTTCAGGGCGTGACATGGGGTTAAGGTATAGAGGGCACAGATGCCAGGGCGTGACATGGGGTTAAGGTATAGAGGGCACAAATTTCAGGGCCTGACATGGGGTTAAGGTATAGAGGGCACAGATGCCAGGGCGTGACATGGGGTTAAGGTATAGAGGGCACAAATTTCAGGGCGTGACATGGGGTTAAGGTATAGAGGGCACAGATTTCAGGGCGTGACATGAGTCGGGGAAACAGGGAGTGAAGATTTCAGGGCAAGACAAGCTGGGCTTACAACAGGCATCGATATAGGCTGTAATGAGTGGGCGTATTGGGGTAGATGAGGCGTGGATACTGGGCTTGACAAGGGTGGACGTATTGGAGCACAGGTGCAATGAAGCAGGTTGCGACACGGGTGGGCGTATTGGAGCAGAGGGGGTGCAAGAGGCAGAGTGGATGTATATGAAGGATGGTGCAAGAGGCAGAGTGGATGTATATGAAGGATGGTGATGTGTGTGGGGCGTGTTGGGCCGCGGGGGCGGCGATGGAGGGCGTGAGATGGGAGTATGGGGGGAAGAGATGAAGGGTGTGACACATGAATTTCTTATTGAGGCAGAGGGAGCGTGGATGAAGATGGTGAAATTGTGGGCAGACCGGAACCAAGGGAGCGTGGATGAAGGTCGTTCTGTGGGCGTCTTGTTGGGGCAGAATGGGCACGAATGAAGAGCGTGACGTGAGTGTCTTACTGAGCCAGGAGTGGATGAAGAACGGGACATGGTGGGGATATTGGGGAAGATGAAGAACATGACATGTTGGGTGTATTGGGGCAGAAGGGACGTGGATAAAAATCGTGGTATTGTGGGTGTGTTGGGGCAGATGAAGGGCGTGACATGGGTGTGTCATCAGGGCCAAGGGAGCGTGGATGAAGCGCTTGACATGGTGGGCGTTTTTGGCAGAGGGGGTGCAGATGAAGGCTTGGCATGGGTGTGTTATTGGGGGCGTAAAGGACATGACATGGTGGTGGTCGTATTGGCGCAGACGGAGGGCATGACACGAGTGTGTTATTGGGGTGGGGGTAAACGGCATGACATGGGTATCTTATTGGGGCAGACGGGGCACGGATGAAGGGCGTGACACTGTGGATGTATGCAGAGAGGGGATGGATGAAGGGCGTGACACCGTGGATGTATTGGAGCAGAGGAGCAGGGATGAAGGGCGTGACATTGTGAATGTATTGGAGCAGAGGAGCAGGGATGAAGGGCGTGACATTGTGGATGTATTGGGGCAGAGCGGCATGGATTCAAGATATGACATGGTTGGCTGTATTGGGATAGAGGGGGCACACGAATGCAGCGTGTGAAATGGATGAGCCTAAGGAAGGGGGAGGGGAGGAGGGATCCACATGGGTGGGCATACTGAGGAGGTAACGTGTATGCAGAGCGTGACATGGGTGGGGTGGGGAAGGATGCATGATGTGACATGGATGGGTAAACGGGAGGGGAAGGGAAGAGAGTAACGTATGCAGGGCGCAACGCGGGATGGGGATCGGCATGAGCGAATGCGGGGTGTAATGTGTGGTGGGATAGGGATGTAGGGACTACCCGCGGTACGACGTCGTGAATTCAGGCCGTGACGTGAATGGGGTGTAATGATCGCGGATGCAGTGTACAACATGGTAGCAGGTATGGAGGACGCGTATACAGCATATAACATTGGTGGGGGGGGGGGGGGGGGTGCGGTGGGTTCATGGATTCAGGGGTGAATGGAGGGAGGGGAGGTACAAATACAGGGCATCACATAGGCTGGAAGATGAGGAGCGCGCATGCAGTGTGTGACACTGGTGGGAAATACAGGGAAGGCAGATTTGGGGCTTTACATGGATGAGGGTGGGGGGGAGGGGGTGCAGATTTCAGATCATGATGATATATAGGTTAGAGGTTTTGAAAGGGGAGGGGATGCGTCAATTTCAGGACATGGCATGGATGGAACCAGGGTTGGGGGTGGGGTTCAGTGCCTCATTTCAGGACATGACGTGGATTTGAGCATGACATAGAAAATGGTAGGATAGGGAAGGTGCAGGGCGTCACATTGGTGGGCGTACAGGATGCACAGATTTCAGGGCATGACATGGGTGGGCGTATTTAGGAACAGTGGGCGTGATTGAAGGGCGTGACATCATGGGCGTGGGAGGGGTGTTAGTGGGGAGCAAATGCAGGGTATGAAGTGTGGGGAACAGGGGACGTGGATGCAAGGTGTGACAATGATGGCGGTAAGGGGGTCGCAGATGCAGTGTGCGACACAGTGGCAGGTAACTGGATGAAAGGTGTGACATGGTGGGTGTATTGGGGTAGAGGGGCTGGCTATGAAGGACGTGACGTGGGTGGGCGTATTGGGGCAGAGTGGGCGGATGAAAGGCATGAGATGAGCGGGCATATTAGTCAGAGAAGTGTGGATGAAGAGCGTGACACGGTGGGCGCATTGTGCAGAGGGGACACGAATAAAGGGCTCAGGTGAGGGGCGTCATATGATGGGCGCGTTAGGGCAGAGAGGGGATGCAGACGGAGGGCGTAAAGTCTGTGGATGCATTGGGGCAGAGAAGGCACAGGCAAAAAGCGTGACATGGTGGGTGTATTGCGTAGAGTGGGAGAGCGTATGAAGGGCGTGACGTGGTAAGTGTGTTAGGGCAGAGGGGACGCAGATGAAGGTTGTGACGTGGTAAGTGTGTTAGGGCGGAAGGGGGGACAGATGAAGGTTGTGACGTGGTAAGTGTGTTAGGGCGGAAGGGGGGACAGATGAAGGTTGTGACGTGGTAAGTGTGTTAGGGCGGAAGGGGGGACAGATGAAGGTTGTGACGTGGTAAGTGTGTTAGGCGGAGGGGGTGCAGATGAATGTTGTGACATGGTAAGTGTGTTAGGGCGGAGGGGGTGCAGATGAAGGGTGTGACGTGGTAAGTGTGTTAGGGCAGAGGGGGTGCAGATGAAGGTTGTGACATGGTAAGTGTGTTAGGGCGGAGGGGGTGCAGATGAAGAGCGTGACATGGTAAGTGCGTTAGGGCAGAGGGGACGCAGATGAAGGGCGTGACATGGTAAGTGTGTTAGGGGAGAGGGGACGCAGATGAAGAGTGTGACATGGTAAGTGTGTTAGGGGAGAGGGGACGCAGATGAAGAGCGTGACATGGTAAGTGTGTTAGGGGAGAGAGCACCCAGATGAAGGGTGTAACTTGGGTGGGCAAACTGGAGGGGTGGAGCACATGTAGCATGAGAAATCTTATGGGGGGGGGAGGTGACGGGGAGGGGGGGGGGGGGGAGGGACAACGTTGATGCACATGGGTGGTCGTGATGGGATAAGAAAAAATCGTTGAGGGGGAGGGGAGGTATGGATGCACGTGGATGGGGGGGGGGGGGGGGGGGGGGTGCACGTATGCGGGGCATGACATGGGTGGGTGTATGGGTGCGAGCGTGCGTGTGTGTGTGTGTGTGTGTGTGTGTGTGTGTGTGTGTGTGTGTGGGGGTGTGACGTAAGTGGGCGACCATACTGAGTTTGATCTCTGGTTCGAAATATAGGAATATATATCTGTGTGTGTGTGTGTGTGTGTGTGTGTGTGTGTGTGTGTGTGTGTGTGTGAAGAGAGAGAGAGAGGGGTGGGGGCTGTTGTTTCACAGAGCATGCCGTGAATGGGGTGTCCAGGGGTTGGTGTTGAGAGGAGTAAAGATGCAGATTGTGACACGGGTGGGCGAATGGAGGAGGTGGAGGTGTAGAGGAATGGTCGCTGGGTGTGACGTGGGTGCGCTAACGGGAGAGGAAGGTGCGGACGCAAGGTGTGACATGAGTGGGCGTACCCTGGGGCGCAGAAGCAGGGTGTGACGTAAGTGGGCGACCATACCGAGTTTGATCGCTGGTTCGAAATATAGGAATCTCTCTCTCTCTCTCTCTCTCTCTCTCTCTCTCTCTCTCTCTGTGTGTGTGTGTGTGTGTGTGTGTGTGTGTGTGTGTGTGTGTGTGAAATGCAGTATGTTTGTGCATGCGCGCATAATGCAATATGACCAGACCTGATCATGAATCTAACTCGTTCAGCAAAAGTACACTCTACAGACACCCACTCGTCTCGCCCATCCCTTCATCTCTCTCTCTCACACACGAGCAAGCTCGCACTCATGCGCTCACGCACGCGCGCGCGCGCGCGCACACACACACACACACACACACACACACACACACACACACACAGAGAGAGAGAGAGAGAGAGCAAAGGGCAAAACAAAAAAGAACGCCCCCAAAACTACAGTTTTAGTTTTTTCTTCTGATTACTGACGTCAGTAATTCGTAAAACCCATAAAACGTTATATAACATGTCCCTTTTTTGTCTTTTAATTTGGGTCCCCTGATGGATCGATAGATCTCCAAAAGACTAAAAGACAGCAGCACAACGTAAGTGTGCGGTGGGATCCATTTATCTGTGGTGAGATTCGTTGCTGCCGAGTTTGAACGAATGACACAAAGACAACACTACAGGGCAGTACAGCACAATGCACTAATGTACAGGTCAATACAGTGCAGTACAGCACAATGCACTGTTGTACAAGACAACACAGCACAAAACAATGTCATTCGCAGGCAGCTTTTGGTGAATCTCTGACATAAACAAAACTAAAAACAAAAATTCTGAACAGCAAAGTTTTAAACATTCTTCCTATTACAAGTACAAAGAAAAAAAAACACCCGAAAACAAACAAAAACAATAAAGCATGTCTTAAATAAATGTCAGCGAACCGCCCAGAGAAACGTGGACAAACGAGTCACAAGACAAACCACAACGCGTTTCGACCTCTTCGGTCTTCTTCAGGTGCAACAAACATGAAACAAATAATGAAAATGCACTTAGCTTTGATCGATTCTGTGTTCAGCGCAAGAAAAGTCTTCTTTTCTTGCGCTGAACACAGAAGCGATCAAAGCTAAGTGCATTTTCGTTATTTGTTTCATGTTTGTTGCACCTGAAGAAGACCTAAGAGGTCGAAACGCGTTGTGGTTTGTCTTGTGACTCGTTTGTCCACGTTTCTCTGGGCGGTTCGCTGACATTTATTTAAGATTTGTTTAGATTTCCGCCTGCAGTCGTTTCACTTTGCAACTAGATCAATAAAAGCATGTATCATGTACACATCTCTGAAGAAACCTCAGTTGCAGTCATCCAGTAAATGCGCGAAGGTGAACAAACTTCAAGAACAGCTATCCAGATAGGGGAGCGTGTGTGTGTGTGTGCGCGCGCGCGCGCTCGCGCGTGCATGAACTCTCAACTCGTAACAGGAAAATTGTGATGAAACAAAATAGACCATCTGTTTAAAAAAATCAGAGAGGGAAAGACAGTTTTTTTTTTTACACACACACACGCGCACAGAGGGAGAGAGATGGGGAGGTGTGGGGGACAGGTGGGAATAGGACAATTTTTGCCACGTAAAATAACAAACACATACACAATGTGGAAGATGACAGCAGTGTGGAGGATGAAGGGGAGGTGGGGAAGGGGCGGGACGTGGGGCAGAAGCGTTAATGTTCACTATGTGAAACATTGCCATATTTTGTGCAAATGGAAAAGATTTGTTGTCTCCCTTGGCACTGGGCACCGCCCTAAAGACTCTTGGATCTGCTGCCACCTTCGTCTTCGTCTTTTGACCCTCCGGCCCCCACCACGTCACATCTCTTCAAGCATCTGGGAGTTCAGCAGTGACGGTCACAGAAATTTGCGTTTGACCACGTGACCGCGGGGACGAATGAACGCCTCGAATCTCCTGGGCACGTGCCAGGGCTCCGTTTTTCCGCCATTTTGGGTAATGAAGACACACACACACACACACACACACACACACACACACACACACACACACACATACGTGTGTGTGTGTGTGTGTGTGTGTGTGTGTGTGTGTGTGTGTGGTGAGAGAGAGAGAGAGAGTGTGTGTGTGTGTGTGTGTGTGTGAGAGAGAGAGAGAGAGAGAGAGAGAGAGAGAGAGAGAGAGAGAGAGAGAGAAACCGCTTCTCGCCACCCCCGACCCCCACATCCCACCTTCACCCCGCGTCAGACAAGTGTTATAGCCCTGAATTCTTTACACTCTAAGAGGACAGGGTCATGTCTACTAGATGCTCGTTATTCGTAAAGACACCAGGTAATCTTTCCAGGCGTCTGTCGGAGACACAATCCTCACATAGATGGGGAAAAAAAAAAAAGTGCAGAAGTGCGGTCAGTTCCAAGAAGAAGAGTCACGCATCACCAGAACGAGAACGCCGATCATTCCAAGCACCAATCCGATAAAGTTGCCATTTATAGTGCATAGGGAAAATCGTATTGGCTGGACATCATGAGAAATAGGTTTCCTCTCCGAGTTCTATCCCTTGCAACAAACATTCATTCATTCTATTCCTTACAGCTAACATTCATTCCGCTTCTTTTGAGATGGATGATGTTAACTTTAAAGAATCTCAATTACAAACCAGCTGATTAAATGATTTTGTTCATTCCCGTCGTTTTCGTTCGTGAATATTTGAGAAATGTCTCGTGATACGTATATTGCCGAATTCCGTAAACTGTCGTGCGAGTGGTCCCCGATAAAAGCACTATTCCCCTGCCGTCACATAGCGATGGAAGAGATCAAGATCTTTTCTTCCCCTGCTAAAGTAGTCTTCGTCCGCTTTGGGAAGATAACTTCCGCCTTACATCCGTGTGTGAAAATCAGCTCTTGACTGCTAAAACCCTGTGTTGGGTTATTTACCAGGCGAGACAGGCTCTGTGTATTATTCACCTGGTGAGACAGAAAACGTTTGTGGGAGTTGCTGCACATGCTTCAGACTCTTTTAGCATCATTTTTTTTTAAACTTTGCTTTGGACAACTGTTTGGTTTATTGATAACTCTTTTCCTGACAGCTGTCTCCTTTTTTTACTAACAATTGTGTTCCAGACGATTGCAAGATTTCACCATCTTCGCCAAGGACATTGCGTGTTCACCTGCCTCAAGTCGTTTGTCTATTTGCCGATGAGCAGGATCACGCAAACAACAAAACAAACAACAACAACAACACCAACAACAACAAGAACAGGAGCAGCAACAAATAACCGATTTCAATAATGCTCGTTAGAGTGACGGGAATTTACCTAAGGACAAAGTCGATCACGTTCGTTGAGGATCCGAAGGTCGAGTCCAGATCTATGGGCGGGCCCAGGGGTTTATCCATCAGAGCTATGCTCAAACCTCTCCACCGAGTTTTACTGAAGGTTGCATGGAATTTTGCACGTGGCTAAATGGCAGACCCGATGCATTTAGAGATGGGTGTGTGATAGGGGATCTGGATGTAAGTCCTGATCTTGGATCCCTTCGACCTGGGTAGAGGTTGATGCTCTCCTTTGTGTGTTTTTCTAGTGTGATTTGTCCCCCGTGTTTTGTCCCCTTTGTGTCTTTCTAGTGTGATTTGTCCCCCGTGTTTTGTCCCCTTTGTGTCTTTCTGGTGTGATTTGTCCTCCGTGTTTTGTCCCCCCTTTGTGTCTTTCTGGTGTGATTTGTCCCCCCCGTGTTTGTCCCCTTTTGTGTCTTTCTGGTGTGATTTGTCCCCCGTGTTTTGTCCCCCTTTGTGTCTTTCTGGTGTGATTTTGTCCTCCGTGTTTTGTCCCCTTTGTGTCTTTCTGGTGTGTGATTTGTCCTTTCCGTGTTTGTGTTCTAGTGTGTTTTGTCCCCTTTGTGTCTTTCTGGTGTGTTTTGTCTTTTGTCTCCGTGTTTTTGTCCCCTTTGTGTCTTTCTGGTGTTTTGTCCCCTTTGTGTCTTTCTGGTGTGTTTTGTCCCCTTTGTGTCTTTCAAGTGTGTTTTGTCCCCTTTGTGTCTTTCTAGTGTGTTTTGTCCCCTTTGTCTTTCTGGTGTGTTTTGTCCCCTTTGTGTCTTTTCTGTGTGTGTTTTGTCCCCTTTGTGTCTTTCTAGTGTGTTTTGTCCCCTTTGTGTCTTTCTGGTGTGTGTTTTGCCCCCTTTGTGTTTCTGGTGTGTTTTGTGTGTGTCTTTCTTTGTGTTTCGTCTTGTGTGTGTTTTTCCCCTTTGTGTCTTTCTGGTGTGTTTTGTCCCCTTTGTGTCTTTCTGGTGTGTTTTGTCCCCTTTGTGTCTTTCTTGTGTGTGTTTTGTCCCCTTTGTGTCTTTCTAGTGTGTTTTGCCCCCTTTCTGGTGTGTTTGTCCCCCTTTGTGTCTTTCTGGTGTTTTGTCCCCCCTTTGTGTCTTTCTGGTGTGTTTTGTCCCCTTTGTGTCTTTCTGGTGTGTTTTGTCCCCTTTGTGTCTTTCTGGTGTGTTTTGTCCCCTTTGTGTCTTTCTGGTGTGTGTTTTGTCCCCTTTGTGTCTTTCTGGTGTGTTTTGTCCCCTTTGTGTCTTTCTGGTGTGTTTTGCCCCCTTTGTTTGTTTCTAGTGTGTTTTGTCCCCTTGGTGTCTTTCTAGTGTGGTTTGTCTTCTTTGTGTCTTTCTGGTGTGATTTGTCCCCTGTGTTTTGTGCCCTTTGCGTCTTTCTAGAGTATATTGTCCCCTTTATGCCTTTCTAGCGTGTTTTGTTCATTTTGTGTCTTTCTACTGTGTTTTGTCCCCTTTGCGTCTTCCTGTGCGGTTTTTGTCTTCTTTGTGTCTTTTTGGTGTGTTTTGTCCCCAGTGTGTCTTTCTTGTGTGTGTTGCCCCCTGTGTGTCTGAATGAACTGTCGTAAATTATGACTGGTATGTGATCGTGATTCCATCGTAAATACATAACAGATCGTCGGTCTCTCTATGTGTGTGTGTGTGTGTGTGTGTGTGTGTGTGCGCGCGCGCGCGCGCGTGCGTGCGTGCGTGTATGCACGCGTACATGCGTATACGCGTGCGCGAGTGTGTGTGTGCGTGTGTCGTGTTACGTGATTCACCTAAGTGTAATGCAATCGTTATTGATCAATATTGCA
>JADBJO010007219.1:55000-57500 GCA_016801955.1 Conus betulinus
TTATCAAGTACCAAGAAGTCAACAATTCATTACAGAAGTATCAGCTGATCAGTTAAATTACCGTTTTTTACAATAGTGCTGATGAAATCATGTTAGACAACAGATTGAATCAAAATGAGCACTATCTCTAAAAAGAACAAAGTATTCTGATTCAAGAGACATTGAAATTTTGTTTAGTATACAACCGGTGACTGTTTTGGGCATGAGTGAAGATCTTTCACTCTTGAAACAATCAGGTACACGTGATTTAGATGGATTAGATGGAAGAATATTAACAGATTCATGTGCAGTAATCATCGATGCATAGGCATATTTATATAATTTGTATTTAGAAAAAAGTTGTTTTTTTTTTTTCCGTTAAAAAGGGAAGCCAAAGTTATTTTTTCTCCCTAAATAAGGAGGATCACCAAATCCTTCACATTACAGACCTGTTTCGCCTTTGCCTATTTTACTATAATGGGAAAACATATATGAAAGTGTCCGTGTTCTGATTTCTTTAAGAACAAAATTATTCATGACGATAAATCAGGCTTTAACGCAAACCATTCTTGACATTAAACTTATTGATAGTCTCCTGCACAGCAGAATTGAAACTAAATTCACTGGCGTTCTGTTTGTAGAATTTGAAAAAAGCCTTTGATGTAATTATTCATCATTTGTTATCGCGTAAACTGGAATTCTCTAAATCAATGTCAGTATTTGTTCGTCTCCTGTCAATTCTTCTGTCAGATAGGAAATAGTTATGGTAAATAATCAGACATCTAAACACACATGTCGGTTAGATGTGGATTACCTCAGGGATCTATCTTAGGACCCCCCTTGTTCTCCATCTACATCAACGACTTGCCTTGCTCTCTTGAAGATAAATGTGAAATGTTTGCAGATTATGTATCTATTCTTTCAAACGATCCTGATGCCTGTAAACTCACAAGTAAATGCCAGAATGACATTGAAATCTTATGGATTGGACCCAGTTAGTCTGCATGTCCATAAATGCAAAAAAAAGTACATATATGTATGCGCGCAACTAAAAGGTGAGCGAATGATCTTACAACGCGAACAATCATTTTGTATGTGATAATGAAATTGAAAAAGTCGACTTGCATAAAAGGCTGGACGTCATTACTAACAATGATTTTCTTGGACTAATCCACACAAAGTGCAAAGTCAAACGTCTTTCCAACAAAAAATATTTGGTTGGCTAAAATAAAGACTTTCTTGATGTACATTCCCGACAGCTTTACTTTAGTTTTCTTTATCCTATCGATAATTGATTATGATTCAATTTCATGGGGCAGCTGGAATGACAAACTTAAAACTGAATCGCCGTAAGCATGAAATTAGCATTTTTGAAATCAAGCTCTCTGACGGCAGAGGACTTTTAGCGACTCAAAATTTTAAATGTCCACTAATAGACTCTTCTTCATTAAGTCAGTGTGCATGCATAATGCTATGAATGGAAATGGTCCTAAAAAGATTAGAGACCCTTTCAAAATGAATCATCACATATGTAAACACGTCACGTGTTTCCCAGACCTAAAAAATCATCTGTACAAATCCAGTTTACAATACTCTGGAGGTAATAATGGACCGCATAACCAGCAACACTGAAAAATATCAAGAGCCCATTTCAGTTTTAAAAAAAAAAATATGAAGTTCATCTATTAAGAAAAACCGAACATGCAGCATAACGCTCAAATCATTGATGTTTCCTTCAATTTTACTTTCCTTCTATTTCGGTTTTATATCGCTTTATTATTTATTCATCTCTGTATTAATTCATTTGCTTCCTTATCTAATTTTTAAGAGATTTTTTTTTTTTTTTGTTTTTTTTTTTTTTGCTGTCCCACCTCTGCGCGACTTCAGAGGCAGTGCCCCACGCGCTCACCTCGACACCCCGTCCCAGCCACAGCCCGGTCGGCCCTGCCGCAGCCCCAGCACCGGCAATCCACAGAGAGCAGTCAATGTCAAGTCGTCAAGAGGGCAACCCACCGGAGGAGACACTACACTGCTGCCGAGTCACTTCGGTGGTGTTCAGTGGCACCTGTTCTGATCTAACATACGCAGGACACCACCTACTAAGCCCCCCTACTGACGACAATAATTGCTTAGTCGCGGAGCCGGCGTGAGTGAGCTCTCCCTCTGGAGGGCGCCACCACGTCCGTCCAACGACTCGCCGATACCAGTGACCCCGACGACGGAACCAAACCAAGACCACAGACGTGGAGAGGACATCGAAATTGAGGTCACCATGGGAGCAGGGCATGAAGGGCCACAGAACTTGAGACATTTTTTTTTTAAACGCTGATCGATGAGAATGGGGATGATAAGATGATGCTACGGATTTCCATTTCGGTCTGAGACTACATGACAGGGCTGTACTCTACGCTTCCTTTCATAATATCTCCCGGCGTCAACCAGGCCCGAGAGATACAGGCACCTGCAGTGTTGGTCAGGAAATTTGAGCAACACTCTCAGAAACGCATCATTAAGTGGATGA
>JADBJO010007219.1:67500-70000 GCA_016801955.1 Conus betulinus
GCTTTTTCGAAGTCTATGAAAGCTACATATATTTTCTATTATATAAGAAACTGCTTTTGTACAAGTGCAAGCAATGTAAACATATGATCAATAGTCGAATAACCTTTTTTGAAGCCTGCTTGATGATCACCTGTAATGTTATTTTCTTCTATCCATTCCTGCAGTCTATGATTAATAATCATTCCAAACAATTTACTACTGATATCACAGAGGGAAATCCCTCTGTAATTGCTGGGATTGTTAACATCGCCCTTCTTATAAAATGGCAGAATAACTGATTCAGTCCAGTTATCCGGAAAAACGTACCACTATCAAAATAATATATTAAAACATTTCATAAGAAGTGTACTACCTGGTTTAGAAGAATGTTTGAATAATTCACCAATAATGCCGTCAGGGCCAGCTGCCTTACGATTTTTTCAGTTTTCCTAGTGCTAATAGTACTTCCTCTTGTGTGATTGGTCGGTTCATATACTCATCACTGCTTACATCAAACACTTCTTCGATTGGTGTGTGTATCAACATTTGAATCTAATAAGGTTTGGAAATGCTGAAACCATACATCAAGGGTAATACTGTTTCTGGGGCTGTCTTCTTTTGACCGAAACTCTGCGGGATAGTACTCCAAAATTCCTTTTTTGGCATTTTATAGATGAAACGAGTTTATCTAATAAAGACTTATTGAACACTTTCTCTTTCCTCTGTAACAAGTGTGCTTATACTCCGTCTAGCAATTGTATAAGCGTCCCTATCTTCTATTTTTAAGTGCGACGACTAATTCGTAATAATCTCCTTACATTTCTTTTACTAGTATCACATTCTTTATCATACCAATCAGTCGACATTTTACTGCTATCCAAAGATATACATCTTTTCATACAAACAGCACTTTCTTTTATGCAAGCATTAAACATGTTCAGCGCTCGATTTACATCCACATCTAATAAATGTATTGCACTAACTAGCTTTGCTTGAGTTTCTACACTACATAACATATCGTGAAACAAACTAGCATTTTCATCATTCCATACAATTTTTTCTATGACATATTTCTGTTCAGGGTTGCTGGCATGCACAATACTTTCTTTAGGAAAAACAACATGAAGTGACACAGGTAAATGATCAGAGTCAATACGTTCTAAGACACTTAGCCTGCATGAATCAAACAAACAAACGAGCTAATAGTTCATTAGAGAATATGAAATAATCGTCAACACTGCATCCAGAGTCAGAAATGTATGTGTAGCAAACCTTCATGGTCGCCTTTACACACTCCATTAAGAATACACAGATCAAAAGCAGTGCATACATTCAGTAACATCTTTCCATAGTTGTTTAAAATGCAGTCTTGAGAGTGCCGGTCAATACTAAGAGGATGGCTGTCATACTGTTTATCAGAATCATTATTTCCAGAAATATCCTGTGAAATATTAGAGGTTCTACTATTTAATTCACCATTCAAAATAACATAAACATCTCTAGAAAGTAACAAATGAAAGAGACATTCTTCAAGCAAATTAATACTACTATCAATATCAAAATGGGTATGTAAAACGGAGAACCTTCAGGTGGTAGGTAAGAGCAAAAAATATAGAACATCTTTATCTAGGCCAATAGTTTTTTTTATCAATCAAAAAGACACAGAAATTATCATGATCAATAGTCTTAACAAAGGAGGAAAACTCCTTTCTTAAGAAGAGGATATATGAATATGAGAGAGAGAGAGAGAGGGAGAGAGGGAGGAGAGAGAGAGGAGAGAGAGAAGAGAGAGCAGAGAGAGAGAGAGAGAGAGGAGAGGGAGAGATGAGGAGAGACAAGAGGGAGAGAGAGGAGAGCCTTTATGTCGAGGGAGGAGGAGAGGGAGAGGAGAGAGGAGAGAGGAGAGAGAGGGAGAGAGGAGAGAGGACTCGAGAGAGAGAGGAGAGGAGGAAGGAGAGAGAGAGGAGAGGAGAGGATCGAGAGTGGACGGAGAGAGAGGAGGAGAGTCGAGAGGAGAGACGAGGAGAGAGAGAAGAGATTTTCAGAGAGAGGTGAGGAGAGAGAGTGTTTATGAGAAAATGAGCCTACATAGCCTTTAGGTCAAGAGGGGAGTGTACATGAATATTGCAGAGAGAGGAGCACGACGCAGCACCCAGCGAGAAGAGAACGAAAGGGGAAGGACGGATAAGGGATAGAGAAAGAGAAGCGAGCGGAAAAACAACGTTTATGATGCAGGGGGCCGAAAGAAGAAAAGAAGGAAAAAAACGTTTGGCAAAGAAGATTACGGATTACGTAAATGTTAATGACGAGGCTCGAAGCCATGTAGCAGAGAGAAAAGAAAGATAATGTCGTGATTTTTCGTCACTCAAAATGAATGTGTATTTTCTTTTTTTTTCTTTTTTTTTTTAAAGTAACAACATGATTATTGACACAAGGGCCTAACACAGCCACATAATTATATTCATGTTAAGAACAGTGAGAGAGAGAGAGAGAGAGAGATGAGAGAGAGGAGAGAGAGAGA
>JADBJO010007219.1:85000-92500 GCA_016801955.1 Conus betulinus
ACCTCTCCAACCGCTACAGGAAAAGGAGGGAGTGAGGGTACAAAAGGTGATGGTGTAACTGTAAGACGCGAAAGAAGGGACCCCCAAAGAAATTTTCCAGCAACATGCTGTAGCTAACAGTGACTGCGGACTCAGTTATAATGTTACAAAATTCTCCTTGCTTGTCCCACAATGGAGTATTGTTGGAACCTGCTGTTTGACGTGTAATGTGATAATGTGATGGTGATAGATACTATCATGGTTGTCTAAAATCTCAGAGGAAGAGATGGAGCTAAGCTTATCTTGGTGATTGATCTGATATTCGTTATTTGTAATAATATAATATTGTTTGAGCAACCTCACCTACATTTTTGCATGCAAGGGGTAGATTTTGTGTAAAGAGGTGAAGAATCAACGAACATGTGATCTGTCAATGTTTGAATTTTCAAGATTTTCTGTAAACATCACTGGAGCCTTGTCATTGTATTGGAAATTATATAACATTTCTTGCATAACAAGTTTAATGGAAACTGTTTTGTTCTTTTTTTTTTTTTTACCAGTAAGGATATGAAACCTTTGCACTTCTTTTTTTTTATAAAGAAATTTTGTTTGTATTTTTTTAGCTGGTGTAATGCTGAATCTTGAGCGTAAAGCATGATTCTGTTTTCTGGTTTGTTTTATTGAAGTTTGGGGGTGGGAATGGGTGGGGGGAGACGCGGTGGGGGGGGGAGGGTCGGGAGGGGTCGGGGACTGCAGGTAGGGGAGGGGGGAAGGAAGTAGAGGAGGAGAGAGAGCAGTGTGTGTGTGTGTGTGTGTGTGTGTGTGTGTGTGTGTGTGTGTGTGTGTGTGTGCGCGCGCGCTGTGCATGTGTTGTTGTGCATGCTTGTTGACAGGGGAGGAGGAAGAGGGCAAGGTTTTTATACTAACATTTTTGTACGCCATTTACACTTTACTTTTGTGTATATTGGTATGAGTAACAAAAACTAGCCGTTCTTCTGACACATTATGATTGTCAGTGTCCCCTGGGTGCATTTCTCCCACATTCCTCATTCTGGCTCTCCGATGCACAGCTGTACCCAGACATGTCCAGTGGCAGCCCCAGCCGAGGAGCAGTCGGTATAAAGTCTCCTGGGGCAACTTGTCAGATGAGACACTGCTCTGCTGGCAGGGCACTGAGCTGGTGGTCAGTGGTGATGCATGATATGCAGAGGACCACCAGTAGATTAAGCCCCCTGCTGACAACAGGAAACAGCAGTCATTTGTAAATAGGAACATGCGTCTCATGTCAAGAGCTAGCTAGTTTACCCTTCTTGTTTTTTATTCAATAGTTAGAGTAACCCTTCTTGTTGGTAATTTATAGCTACAGTTACCCGTCTTGTTTGTTAAATAGGTTATTTAATAGTCAGAGTTGCCCTTCTTGTTTGTAATCTAATAATTGCTTAGTCTAGGGTCTTGTGTGAATAAGCATCCCTGTTGTCCAGCCAACACCAGTGTCCTTGAGCAAGCTGTTTCTGATGACTGTGTAACAAACTCACCACAGGCGTGGACGGGAAGAGGAAATTAAAAACAGAGGTCACAAGCTGAGTGCAGCATGCAAGGTCACAGAGCGGCTTTCTTTTCCCCCACGACGATGGATGAGGATGAGGATGATGCTCCAAGATGAGTTCCACATTCATCACAGATCATATGACAGGGTGGCACTCCATGTTTCCTTTCATGGCTCCAAGATGAGTTCCACATTCACCACAGATCCATGAGATCGTATGACAGGGTGGTACTCCACGCTTCTTTTCATGGCTTTTGTCAGTCAGGCCTGAGAAATACACAGCGCAGGTTTGAAGAATGTTTTCACTCTTACATCCATTTAGTGGGTACAACTTATCTGCCTGTTTCCAGTCTTCCTATTTGAATTCATAGAGCACATAACCGTAGGCAGGAGCCGACAAGAGCCAAACAAATCCCACAAACAGAAACACAAACTGACGGTTGTATGGAATATTTACTGTGCTCTTGTTGATGCGCTTTGATGTAGATATTTCGAATCCATGTGTACTTAACTCTTATTCGTTTATATGTTCCAAGGTGGCGTCATGAATCTGAACAGACTCCGTCTGTATTATTTTCCTACCGCACAATCATGAGCTCTCACAGCATTGCTTGAAAGTCTTTCATCACTGTTTTAATGTTGTGTGCGCTAGTGCGTTTGCAAGGGGGGGGGGGGGGGGGGGGGTGTCACAAGTGCTGTATGTGTGAGAAGGTCCACAGAGAGTGCAGTGAGGGGTCTGGTTGGCCGGACAGCCAATCGCTGCTTTTTTTTCAGTATTGTTTCTTTACTCTCTGTCTCCCCTATTTTCATATGTCTTCTGCTCAAACCTTTTTTCAAACGACCCACAAGGCTGGATCTGATTTTTTTTTTTTTTTTTTTTTTTTTTTTTTTTAGAATGCTATTTTAAGGAATGCATTCCAGTTCTTTTGTTGAAGATGTGCATATTTTTTTACACACTAGACTTCCTCCAAATTTTTGTTGGAATTTTTTTGTTTTTACCCTGTTTGTGATCAAAATATATGTATATATACATGTACTGCTGGTGAATTTTTATAAGAGATTTACATGACACCACAAATTGCCTTCTTAGAGTGCATGTTTATAACTGATTGTGTGCACTCGGATGTGTGTGTGTGTGTGTGTGTGTGTGTGTGTGTGTGTTTGAGTGTGTGTGTGTGTGTGTCTGTGTCAGTGTGTGTGAGAGTGTGTGTGTGTGTGTGTGTGTGTGTGTGTGTGTGTGTGTGTGTGTGTGTGCATACATGCCACAGAATACTACCGACTCTTCACCTCACTCCATCTTCACCAGAATCTCTTACCTTTCACGACCTGTGTAGAGGGACTGGCGATCCAGTGGTAAAAGCATTTGACCGTAACGCCGATGGGTCAGGAGTTCAGTCCAGTCATGGGGTCTGACTTTTTACGGCTTGAAAACTCTCTTGGTCCATTTAGCTGTGACGCTGCTCAGGAAATGAAACTAATCCCCACAAGGAGAGCCTTGGCTGGCCTTCACCTCATAGGCACTGCGAAGCTCTGAGAGTTCTCTACCCATAAGGCTATCGGGACAGAAGACTTTAAAAAATGTTATAGAATACCATATTTGTTGTGTACACACCACTGTCCTTTCTCCTTCGCATACCTTTCAGTTAGTGAAGCGAGAAAAGCACCGAAAGGTTGGTTGTTTTTATTTAAAGTCTTTTCATCGTGTCGATGATTTTAGACTGTAGCATGAAAAACGGCAAAACTTTGTTGATTTTAACATCTTAAAAAAAAAAAAAAAAAAAAAAACCTTAAAAACTTCAACTGGCAAGGTTGGTTATTTTTTTTTTAATCTAAAATCTTTTCATCGTGTCGATGATTTTAGACTCTAGCATAAGAAACAGCAAAACTTTGTTGATTTTAGCATCTTAAAAGGAAACAACTTTAAAAACGTGAAAAAAAAAAAAAGAGAAAGAAAAGAGTGAGACAGAGAGAGAAAGAGAAAGGAATCTTCTGGAGGAGAGAGAGAGAGAGAGAGAGCACTGGAAAGGAAGTTATGCTGAGTGCAGCTGGTGTGGCCAATGGAACAGTGTTCAAACTACTGGTCAATGTTTAATGGGAGAGAAGATAGGGACAGTTTTCTTTCAGCTGCTTAAAGCGATGCTGACCTGTTCATCGTGCCTTGTCTGACCTTACTCTGTGTATGTTTGTCAAAGAGAAAGACGATAGTTTTACTTCAGAAAAGCTGCTAGTGCTGTTTTCTTGGTAGAACTTGACAACACAGAGGGTCCCTCTGACCAGCTGTATCTTTAGAAGATTACCTTAATCGGTTTATGTCACATGAAAATTGCAGGTGTGTTCCCTTTTCTCACATTTCCAGACTCTCTTTCACTGTCTTTCTGGAGAGTACTTTTGTACCAAAGTAGAGCCAAGTATATATGATAGAGGCAATAGTGCTTAGACCAGAAACATGCAAGTGTGGGGAGAAATGATGGTACCTAAGCCAGTCCTCAGCGAACAAAGGGTGTCATCCAGTAAAAACTGCTTGGTCAGTTTGATTCAGGCACACAGGCAGTCATCAGAAGTGTGCCTTTTTTTTGTTTTTTTTTTTTGCTTTTTGTTGTTGTTGGTTTTCACGTTTTTAATCAAACAATATAGAGATTACAAACGGGCATTAAGGGGACAGTGCGCCAAGTCATATGTACATTAGCATCATTTCTCTAAGTTCTGTAAACAGTTAATGGTATATGTCCAAAACAGTTTTTTTTTAAGAAGGAACAAAAAAACAAACAAAACAAACAAGATATACATAGACACATACATAGCTTTAGACGACAGAAAAAAAAAAACTGGGGAAAAAAAAAGAGTGGCATCATCTTTTGCGAGATTTAACAACTTATTGCTTTTACTCTCCTTCCTCACTCTCTCCATTTCAGAGGGAGGTTGTGAAAGAAAGAAGACTGGGCATATTATGGAAATGTGTATTAGAGGAGTATGCTTTTTTCTTTATGATGAATACACACTGGCACAACAATGTTTCCTCATGCTTATATGCTTGGATATGGACTGACTATTTAATAATGAGTTTGCACAGTATGACTGGTAAACTAGCAGAAGAGAGTATACCTGTGCAAAGCACTGGTTTGTCAATGAAATACTGGTAAAATATATCTTTATATGAATCTGAATTTCTGTACTGGCACCCACTTCTTTATATGAATCTGAATTTCTGTACTGGCACCCACTTCTTTATATGAATCTGAATTTCTGTACTGGCACCCACTTCTTGGCTCATACCAGGACACCATCTGTACCTCCCTTAGATCTGGCTCAAATTATTACAATAGTATTGTTAATCCTTTCATCTTTAGAGGCTAACAACCATACCCATGTATTTGAACTATTTCAAAAATAAAGTGAACTTGGGTAAATTTAGTTGAGAGACTTTGGTACATTTAGTTGAGATTTTCTTGAAGGACTACGGCATAACAAATTATGAAGATTAAACATTTATTGTACTTTTGGATGTCATTTTGGAAGAAACTGATGATTTGAGATTGTATATTCAGTCAATCAAGCACAAAAATGAAATTCATCTTTCTCATTCTTATTGCAAACTCAATGTATTCTTTCTTTCTTTCTTTCTTTCTTTCTTTTTTTTTTTTGCTATCCCAACTTCTGTGCCACGTCAGTGGCAGTGTACCCATGTTGCTCATTCTGAAACTCCGTCCACAGCCACAGCCCTGTCGGTCCCGTCAAGTCAAGTCATCAAGAGGCAACCCACCGGAGAAGACACTGCACTGCTGCCAAGTCACTTCGGTGATGTTCAGTGGCGCCTGTTCTGATCCAACATATGCAAGACACCACCTACTAAGCCCCTGCTGATGACAAACAATTGCTTAGTTGTGAGTGAGCTCTCCCTCCGGAGGGCGCCACCATGTCCGTCCAATGACAGCCCCCATGGACCTGCTGATACCGGTGACCCTGACGGAACCGATCCAAGGCCACAGACGTGGAAGGGACATTGAAACTAAGGTCACCATGAGAGCAGGGCATGAAGGGCCACAGAGTTTATCTCAACATATTTTTCTTTCAACAGTCTTTGTTACCATCCTTTTTCTATATCAGACTTATGATTATGACAACAAAATTCATTAATACAATGATATGATGTTCTGGTAGTTGTGTAATAAACTTTTCTTTGCAAAAATTAGATCTGAAGTGTGCGTAAATCATGCATCTATTACTTCAAACATTAGTACACAAAGAAAAAAACTTCTAAAACTTTGTGAACCCCAAACACTTGTTTTATGCAGCCATCTTGACAATATAGCTAACACACTAAAAAGAAAACACGTTACTTTATAGATCTGGCACAAAAATTTGACATAATTTAGATTTACTAAGCTTGCCCAAATTTTGGAAATCAGATGCTCACCTTTAGTTTTATAGCTAATGGAAATTTCCCTCTCTGGTCCTGAACAAATAGATTCATTGCACTTAATTTAAATGGAAAATTTTTGAAAAAAAAAATCAGCGATAATTTTTTTTTATCAATGTTGAGTTGTCTGAACCCAAATATCCCATCCATAGAACAGGTGCTGGCTCAACAAGTTTTTCAAATGAATTTAAAAGTATTCAAGTGGAATATTCCGCTTTCTAGTTTCTGGCATATTTTGATAAGCAAAACATTGAGTTTAGTCCTGTTTCAAAACGGACCTTTTGGCCTTCTTGGAACTTCCATTCTGGATGACGATGTACCTGAAACCTGGAAAAAAAACTATGATTTTAAGGCATAATTTGCATAATTGAAGTATAACTTCCTTCTGTCTTTATGCTTTTTAAAAGAAACTGCTTATGTGTTTGATGGATTAAACTCTAAATGCCATTGCTGAAAAACAAGGCATCCTATAATTCTTGTAAACCTTGTGGTTTTTTCTGCTGAAATTTAATAGAACTGTATCATCGGCATATAATAAAAGCATAAATGGTTTAACATAATCTCTCAGAGATACTTTTTAGGCATGAAGAGCAACCATTTTCCAACATTCTTATTACAAGATCACTTAAATATGATGAAACAGAAGTAGCGATAGATTTTCACCTTGATGTACACCCCTGTAAATTGAAAAAAAAAAAAAAAAAAAAGTACAGGCATTGTGCCATTTTGAAAGACACATAACTTAATATAATTCAAAAGTACAGAGCCTAACCACACTTATTTCACATCTCTGTATTCACAGATTTTCAACTGCTGTTTCAAAAGTAAAAAAATAAACAAATAAATGAAAATAAAATTTAGAAAGAGAGGGGGTCAGTTACCCACAAGGCATAAACAAACAAAGTACGAGACAAGACACAATGCATTTCGACCTTGTGGGTCTTTTTAGGCAAAAACAAATAACATTTAGGACAGTGAAATCGAAGAACAAAAAAAACACTTGTCTTCTCATATTCGTGCATGATAAAAAGTCTGACTAAAAAAAAAAAATAACCCCATGTCTTTCTAAATTTTGCGTCATTTTCCGCCCTCAGTCACTCTGTTTTGAAACTGAAAAAAAAACTGACTTAAACTAAAGAACTTAGCTGATGACTGTTTTCAGTGACGTACAGAATCGGAACACACACACACACACACACACACACACACACACACACACACAGTACGCACATATCCCATGACATTCCTAATATATTTAAAAAAAATTTCTTAAGTTGTTAATGTTAACACTGTGCTGTATTTCAGTTTTGCCTTCTTTCTTCCAGTAACATGCATTTCTGCATCAGCAATAATAAATAATTTTGCTCGTTTTCTTTTTTTTGCACCCTATACTGAGTATGTTTGCATGTGTGTGTGTGCACGCATGTGTTTGTGTGTGTGTGTGTGTGTGTGTGTGAGTGTATGTTTAAATACATGTTTAAATCGGTGGTTACTTGAAAATGTTTTATTTGCTTTCAATTCAGTACAGTGATGTTATATAACGTCTCTTCATCCTACA
>JADBJO010007219.1:95000-110000 GCA_016801955.1 Conus betulinus
CTGAAGGACACGGACATCTGCTGCCTGAAGGACACAGACATCTGCCTGAAGGACACAGACATCTGAAGGACACAGACATCTGCCTGAAGGACACAGAAATCTAAAGGACACAGACACCTGCCTGAAGGACACAGACATCTGAAGGACACAGACATCTGCCTGAAGGACACAGACATCTGAAGGACACAGACATCTGCCTGAAGGACACAGACATCTGAAGGACACAGACATCTGCCTGAAGGACACAAACATCTGAAGAACACAGACATCTGAAGGACACAGACATCTACCTGAAGGACACAGACATCTGCCTGAAGGACACAGACATCTGAAGGACACAGACACCTGCCTGAAGGACACAAACATCTGCCTGAAGAACACAGACATATGAAGGACACAGACATCTGAAGGACACAGACATCTGCCTGAAGGACACAGACATCTGAAGGACACAGACACCTGCCTGAAGGACACAGACATCTGCCTGAAGGACACAGACATCTGAGGACACAGACATCTGCCTGAAGGACACAGACATCTGCCTGAAGGACACAGACATCTGAAGGACACAGACGTCTGAGGGACGCAGACACCTGCCTGAAGGACACAGACATCTTCCTGAAGGACACACACAGACACCTGCCTGAAGGACACAGACATCTGAAGGACACAGACACCTGCCTGAAGGACACAGACATCTGAAGGACACAGACATCTACCTGAAGGACGCAGACATCCGAAGGACACAGACATCTACCTGAAGGACACAGACATCTGCCTGAAGGACACAGACATCTGAAGGAGAGAGAGAGAGAGAGAGAGAGAGAGAGAGAGAGAGAGAGAGAGAGAGAGAGAGAGATTTTGGTCCTGTATGTGCGTTCATGGTAGTTGTATAGGGTCTACACTGAAACAAAACAAAACACAACACTGAAACAAAACAAAACACAACATCAACCACGACTGTAGTACAATGAAAACTGATCTTAAGAGAAGCTGAACAATACTATCAAGGAAATCCAAAAAGGACACACACGCACGCTAACATTAGAAACGGAATCCGAATAAATCTGCAACCACTGCTAGCTTGTTGCCCTCTGCGAGTAACTGCTGAGGGTCACTGTTGAACGTTTCGAGCGCTCGCGGCAAACGTACCGTCCTCCTAAGAGAGCGCTGATTTTGCTATAGAACGCTTTGCTAGATAACCGACGACTGGGAAACACACAAGAAGTCTTCGCTCGCGCGTCATTCGGCAAGAGGTTTCTTTTAAGCTCACTGTGACGACGCAGGTATGCCAGTGGTATGGATGAAAACATTCCATGCATTAGCAAAGCATCGTAAACAGTCTGCGCGTACTCTTTAGTTTCTTTCGTACTCTTGACACGCGCGGCGTCCCATTATTCTCAAAGCTGATCTCAAGGCGGGATTTACGACAGCTGTTTCGATTGGCTTATTGTTGCACACCATGTTGGTTTGACGTCTCTGATAGGCTGGTTTGTCTGGCGTTTTCGTCTGTGATAATACCTTAGATTTGTTGAAAGCAAAGATATAGATGAGTTTTGGATTAGCATGTTCGTCTTCCGATAGTTGAATTCTGTTGCGCACTTCGAAGGTATTCACCTCTTCCTGTTGGTTTTGAAGACATTCACCTTTTCCTGTTGGTTTTGAAGACATTCACCTTTCCTGTTGGTTTTGAAAACATTCACCTCTTCCTGTTGGTTTGAAAACATTCACCTCTTCATGTTGATTTGAAGGCATTCATCTCTTCCTGTTGGTTTGAAGGCATTCACCTCTTTTTGTTGACCTGAAGGCATTCACCTTTTCCTGTTGGTTTGAAGGCATTCATCTCCTTCTGTTGGTCCTATGGCTTGGAGTTTGCCTCCTCTTCATGGGTTGGTTGTGTGTTCACCATCATGCTTTACGGGTGGTAGTGTCAAAGTTTAAAGTCTGAAGCGCACACTTGGTGATTCCCTTGCGAGCTAACCCTACACGCACTTTTTTTTTGTAGAGTGGCTTTTCACCGAGTGGACCTCTGTCGCGTCGCTGTATTTTCGCTGAGGATTATGTTTGTTCCAGGGATGAATGCAAAAAGGTGGAACAACGCCCATCCCAACTGCTGAACATAATCGTCAGCTTGAGAGAGGATTTCATAAACATTTTTTTTTGTACTTTATCCCGTTCAGTTAACAATCTTTGATGTTTGTGGCCCCGCCGACGGTAAAGGGCCATATTAGGGCTGTCACCTAGATGAAGTCAACGCTCAACATCGATTTAAAAACAACAACAAAGCACGGGCAACTCATTCAAGAAAAAAAAGACTTTCTGAACAAAACAACACACAACAACAACAACAAAAAAAAGGGGGAAAAAAGTTGACCTCTTTCAGAAAGTTTCATAACGAGGTGACCGAGAACGGAAAATGCAGCAAATTTTAAAAAGAGAGGGCGTCAGTTCCACCAGACAAAAACACGACGCGTTTCGACCTCTTGGGTTTTAAAGTTGACCTCTTTCAGAAAGTTTCATAACGAGGTGACCGAGAACGGAAAATGCAGCAAATTTTAAAAAGAGAGGGGGCGTCAGTTCCACCAGACAAAACACGACGCGTTTCGACCTCTTGGGTTTTAAAGTGACCTCTTTCAGAAAGTTTCATAACGAGGTGACCGAGAACGGAAAAATGCAGCAAATTTTAAAAAGAGAGGGCGTCAGTTCCACCAGACAAAACACGACGCGTTTCGACCTCTTGGGTTTTCCTCAGGCAAAAACGAACAACATTTTGGACAATGAAAACAAAAAGCACGAGCGACCACCTATCTTCTCGTATGTTGGATGAAAAATTTGCTCTGTGAGACACTCGAAAATCACAGCAGGTGGGACACCTCTGACTAAGGTTTTCATGGAGTCTGGTGTTAAAGTGTTTCAGTAATATTAAATGGAATGTCTTTCTTTCTTTCTTTCTGCGTACGCAGGCTGATACTCCTGCGGACACTGCCTGTATAGACAGGCAGTGGAGTTTTGTGTGTATGACCGTTTTTCATCCCGCCATTAAGGCAGCCATGCTGCATCTTCGGGGAAGGTGCATGCTATGTGTGACGTGTCATCCATACCAACGGCCAAACTGGCCTTCTCTTCCGAAAGTTGGTGATGGGATTTGACGTGTGTGCAAGATGTTGTGTGTGTGTTCACACACAGAACCTCGATTTATAGTCTCATTCGAAGGACTGTATGGGGAATGGAGTCAGAACCAATGTTGACTCCGAGGGGCCGTTTCGGTACAGGGGGATTTTTCCCTCGGAGTTAACATTGGCTCTGACTCCATTTCCGATACAGTCCTTCAAATGAGACTATAAACCGAGGTTCCGTGTGTGACCGCATGCATAACATCTTGCACCCACGTCAGATCCCATCACCAACTTTCGGAAGAGAAGGCCAGTTTGGCCGTTGGTATGGATGACACGTTACACATAGCATGAACCTTCCCCGAAGATGGAGTATGGCTGCCTTAATGGCGGGATAAAAAAAAAAAAAACGGTCATGCACACAAAACTCCACTCCCTCTGCTGGGCAGATGGGATTAATACCTGCCTCTCTACACAGGGAGTGTCCGCATGAGTATCAGCCTGCGTACGCAGAAGAAGAGGAAGCCATCAGACTCATCTAATCTACACGATGAGAAGATGGACAGAACAAGGTGGTTAGCGAACTCGCAATGATTGTTAACGAACTGAAAGAGGGGGCATCACACAAATGCAAACAGAACTAGACGTTTCAGCGCCACATCCAAGAAGGGATAACCTCCCCACCGTTAGGAATTCGTCACAGCAGTGGTCGTGAAGACCACGACACGTGTGCTGTGGCAGTGACCGATGTTCTACACAGTGCTCATGGACCAAGAAGAGAACCTTGGATGACATCGTCAGAACTCATCGGTAGTAGGGAGAGCCAGAGAGAGAGAGAGAGAGAGAGAGAGAGAGGAGAGAGAGAGAGAGAGGGGGGGAGGGGGATGCACTGGGTACACATACATCCCACCCCACCCGCGAGCGTAAAGAAAGGCTCACACACCTCCGTGTTTGTTAAGGGGGCGACAACAGTCACACTGAGCTCGGGAACTCTCACATGGGGGATGTCAACAGGCAAGTGCATGTTGCATGGCGTGCATTAAGTTCGACACTGTATCCAACAGCACTGTGCCGAATGACCTCTAGTTCCAGGATTCTTCTATCAAAGCGTATTTGTTCTTCCTTTTGCGATGCCGCACACACACACACACAAAAATCGTTAAGGAATTGTGATAGGTGCAGTAACATGGTTTCATCACTGTTTTAATGTAGTGTTTGATTATCACCAAAGTGCCTAGACTTGCGCCCTGTTGTTGTTATATAGTCCAGGAACGACATGCCCCCGGAACCCGTCGTAGCAAGTCTCTGGCACTTCACACCCTCGATCCACATTCCAACTTCACCCCCATCGTCACAAAGCAACCGATCCGCCGCCCGCACTCCCGTATATCTACGCCACCACACTGACGTACGTACCTGCCACCCCCCACCCACCCCCCCCCCCCCACCTCAATCGTTTCCTATCCTCTGCTACCTTCGTCCACCACGCCCTTACCCTTACCCCCATGTAAACCAACCACCCACAAGCATATCTGCAAAACTTCAAAAACCGAAGGGGGAGCGTCTACATCTTGAAGCTACCTATAAAAGCAGGCCAGTCTGTTAAGGTCCAGTCCCCCCCCCCCCCCCCCCCCTCCCGCCTCCTCCTCCCGCCCCCCCAAATCTTGCCAGACAACAGAACACCGTCGGCTACTCCGATTACACCTCATAAGCGATTAAGGCTTTTCCTTCTTCCTCCCCTGAAACTGGAATGTCGCGGGCCAAATACACTCTCCATCTGATGGGCGAATGATGAGTCTGTGCGAGTCGGCCCGTCTGTCGCTGTTCAGGTGGTGCGCGAGGGGATGGTCCTGATAAGAGGCCTGGGGTGGAGGACTGTTATAGACTGGCTTTGTTCGCTCGTGATGTTCGGAGAGGTGTAGTAGATCAAAGAGCGGAAAGGTTGTGTGGGAGGGAGGCGCTGAACTCGTGTCTGATGGGAGACAGTTGCGCGTTGTTTATGATTCAGAGGAGTGGTTTTTAATAGGACTGACGCGTGTTGGTCCTTGGAATATTGGGGGCTTGGTGGCATGTATTTCACACCGCCTCTCTGCCCTGATATTCCTGTTCTCTATGTCTGTCTGTCTACCTGCCTGTCTGTCTGTTTGTCTGTCTGTCTGTCTCTCCCTCTCTCTCTCTTTGTTTTTCTATTGTCTAACCTGCTTTTAATACGCGTTGCATCAATACGAAAAACACAGCTTAAAAGTTTTTGTGAAACTGCGAACTAGATAAGCTGACCAGCTAAGTTCAAAACACCTAGGATCACGTTATTTGTGCACATGCGCGCTTGCTAGTGTGTGTGTGTGTGTGTGTGTGTGTGTGTGTGTGTGTGTGTGTGTGTGTGTACGGGCATACATGAAATTGACTTTTCACGTGGCAACATACGGCAGCCCCTATTACAACACACCGATCCGGAATAAAAAACGAAAAAAAAAGAGAGAAAGAATACACAAAAAAATGTGAAAAGGATGAGAGAGAGAGAGAGAGAGAGAGAGAGAGAGAGAGAGAGAGAGAGAGAGAGAGAGAGAGAGAGAGAGAGAGAGAAAATGAATGAAGTCATCATTTCTGCTAAGGAGATAGACATGGACCGGGTGTATGTGACCAATTTCAAAGGCGTAAGAGATGGCACCATTGCAGCACAGTAGGCCCTCCTAACCCCTAGCACGAGCGGACGTGTCTGGCAGTTGACAGGGTGGATTACAGAATCCTTGCCACTCACAGAGGGGGATGGGGGGTGGGGGTGGGGGGGGGAGAGGGGAGAACGCGGATAACTATTTAGAACGGGTGCCCCCTTTAGGTGTGGGGAAGTGAGGTAAAATGCCAGCGGTTCTACCTTCCAACTAGAGCACGTTACTATTTTTGGTGCATAGAGAAAAAAAAAAAACAAAAAAAAAAAAACCCCACTTAATTCATTAATCAATTAGTCAATCAATAATTGATTACTGGTTGATTGATTAAAAGGAGGAACATCGTTCCAGTAAGATCTCCCGTTTGACCTCAAACTCGTGATGACAAGATTTGTCCCGTTCCTATAAAAGAGTCAATGGGTTATAAAAGGGAGAGACGAAGGAGCGGGGAGGGGGGGGGGGGGGGGGGGGGGGGGGGGGGGGGGGGGGAGGGGGGGGGGGGAAGCTGAATTAGGAAGTAGAATTTTGGATATTGTCTTCGGTTGTTTTTTTTTATTATTATTATTTTTTTTTTTTTGTCTCTGTCTCGTTTTCTTGTAACTTTTTTTTTTTCTTTCTCATCTTCTGTGCGCCATTCTACTCACATTACTTTCTCCGCTGTCCATTCCCTCTTCCCGTGGCAGCTCCAGCCCTGCTACTTTCACAGGCAGCGGTCAGTGTCAAGTCCGTCTGGAGGTGACCCTTCAGCGCTAGAGAGGGAGGCGTTGAATGCCAGATTGCACTTATCTTCAATCATTCAACGCCCATCTTGCGCTGAAGTGATTGAAGGTAAGTGATTGCTCATTCATTTTCGTTGTCCGAAATTGTTTTGTATATCTGGCCTGAAGAAGACCTAAGAGATCGAAACGCGTCGTGTTTTGTCTTGTGATTCGTTTGTCCAATTTTTTTTTTTTTTCAGTTCGCTAACATCTATTTAAGATTTGTTTCTCTTGCATGAAGAAGACTAAAAAGAGGTCGAAACGCGTCGTGTTTTGTCTTGCTGTTTTTGTCTTGTCCTTTTTGCCTGGCGGAATAATGATTATTTCTCTTAAATTTTCTTCCCCCCCCCCCCCCCCCCCCCATTTTATTCAGCTATTTCTCCCCCCCTTACCCCCCTTACCCCCCCCCCCCCCCCCCCCCCCCCCTCCCGCTCAAAGAACGTTCTTTGATTGCCAGGAAGGGCGTGAGCATTTTTACTTTCTTACAATCTGGCCCGTAGGAAATGTGGGAGTGGAGAAAGGTGGGTCGACTACACAGAAATGAAAGGTCCTGTTTGGGGGGGGGGGGGGTTTCCCTCGACACCACAACACCCAGGTATTGAGAAGAATTACTTTGATCACGTCACTACTGTCTTTATTTGGTTCGTACGCTGCTCAAATTGCCATGGCTATTTCCCAGTCGCAGGTTGCAAATTTATTATTATCATTTAAAAAAAAATAAAGATCAACAATTTTGTGTATCACTAGGGTGTTTTCACTTACGTAAATATGCATACATCAGTTGTGGGTTTGAAAGTCCTGACATGGTTGATAAGTTGAGTGTGGAGGTTTTTTTTTTTTTTTTTTTAATTAAAAAAAAAAAAAGCGTAATATCATCTGGCGATGAAAAAAACATTGAATAAACGATTGAACTGAACTGCTCGATACCACACCATTTTTTCTCAGTACAGGGGCTGCTTCGAGCAGTTCCTTACTAAGAACGGGTACGGCAAAGCCTTGCCTTGTCTTGATTTCGGTAGGCTGTATTGGGGAGGGGGGCGACAGAGGGAGTAGGAGGTGAGGTG
This sequence comes from Conus betulinus, assembly GCA_016801955.1. Taxonomy (NCBI): domain Eukaryota; kingdom Metazoa; phylum Mollusca; class Gastropoda; order Neogastropoda; family Conidae; genus Conus; species Conus betulinus. The sequence continues at coordinate 102,602 of JADBJO010007219.1, forward strand.
CGGCGGGTGTGACCAAGAACGCAACAACGTGGGACCATGGGAATTGCACTGGGAATGATGGAGGTGGTTCTGGAGTTTACTGGGTTCGGAAACCCTGCACAGAAAACACGTCTTCAAATCAAACCAGCAACAAATTAAACAACAACTGCGGAATCATCATCATCGATAACAACAACAAAAGGGGATGGCTGCAGTCAAGGTTGTTTGATGGTGGAAAAAAAAAAAATCTACCAACTCAACGCCTCACTCTACCCACACCACTCACCCTTCCACCCCCACCCCCCAACCCCACCCCCCTCCTCTGCCTGTCAATACTCCCATTCCCTTCTCCCACAGGTGTGCGGAGTGAGTTGTCGCCCAATCGTACGAAAGTTGACAAAATTGGACGAATCACAAACCTCGATGTGTTTTCCGTGTCTATAAATAGAAGAGGCAGAAACCCCAAACAGACGACATTTAAACAATCAGGTAACTCACTCGGCTTCTTTCCGTAAAAATCCATTTAGTCTTGGATGTAAACAAGATTAATGTGGTCTTAGGCGTTAGCTAAATAGGGATTTTTGTTTTTCGAATTCTGTTCAGCTATTACTTTTGTTCTCATAGTCCGAAATTGTGGTTTCATTCAATCGGTAACGCGAAATACGCCCATATTCTCTCTCTCTCTCTCTCTCTCTCCCGCCCGTCAGTATCAACAATGATTATGTAGGTCAATGGTCAGCGCACATATCCCAGTGTCTGTTTTTTTTGCTGATTGTTGCATCTCCCATTTCGTATCCCGTTTGTAAGTGTTTGAGCCGTCAGGTCGTGGATTTTTTTTAAATTATACTTCTCAACACAATTTGAGAAAATGCGAATAAAAATCTGAAGATTTAAAAAATATATAGCAACATACAAATGGACATACAAAAATAAAGCGTGAAGTCACGTAGATTTAATGGACAATTCAAAACAGACATGTACATTTTCGACAAATCTGTTTTCTTCAGACGTCACAACAGAAAAAAAAAAAGTCGCACAAACAGCACTCTCCTGATAGCAATCTTATATTTCCCAGTCTTGTTCTCCACTCATTCATTACACACACACACACGCACGCACGCACGCACGCACGCACGCACGCACGCGCGCACGCGCGCACGCACGCACGCACACACACACACACACACACACACACACACACACACACACACACATAGCGAGAATTCCTGCATATGTTGAAACGTAAGTAGTGTGTGTGTGTGTGTGTGTGTGTGTGTGTGTGTGTGTGTGCGTGCGTGTGTGTGTGTGTGTGTGTGCGTGTGTGTGTGTGTGTGTGTGTGTGTGTGTGTGTGTGTGTGTGTGTAAGGAGACAAGTAAACGCCAGCAATCCTCCCGATATATAAAACAATGACTTGGGAAAACAACGTCCATTAAAAAAAAAAAAAAGAAAGTTGGGGTGGAAGGATGAAAAAAGCAAATGGGAATGAAAAATATGATGTTAGAAAGTGACATATCAAAACTCCCCATTTCACAAGCAGCGTAGGGGAACTATCAAAATTTGTCTCCAAAACATAACAATGTTTTTGTTTGTTTGTTTGTTTGTTTTTGCGCTGTTTGTTGTTCAGCTATCCGTTTTCACGATCTCACACATTTGCGTTTGCTTTTTCAGTTCAGTTTAAACACCAAAACTTCCTCTAGTTTAGGAGAGTAACATTGAGGAGGCCTGTCGTAAGGAGAGGGGGTGGGGGTTGGGGGGGGGGGGGGGGGAGGGGAGGATGCAGACCGTTTACAGATGATCTTTGAAAATTTTACATTGATATATTCCTCCCATTAGCTTTGATTAGCGTGGAAGAGGTGCACATGTTTTTTTCTTTTATTATTATTATTTTTTAATTAGAATACTTCCAGTTTTCAAAAACGGATCAGAAAAAAAACAAGCAACGCACGCCACGTCCCAGTGGCAGACGACACACAGGTACCCGATAACTTACTTCCCTTTACAGGCTACTCACTCTTCACTGTCAATGTGGGAGGGAGTCACTCACTTTACGGGTAGTATATATACGGGTGCGTGACCACGATTCATCGACAGATGCCCTGATCGAGTTTTGGAGTTGTATCAGTGGGCCTATTTTTTTTTTTTCCACACGAAAAGAACGAAGTTTGAAAAAACTTTATATTTTTATGTCCCAGTTTCAGGCGGGACTGCCATGCTTCTTCATTGGCACGGATTTTAAAAGTAAAATTGATGTTTAGATGGACACATGTTTTTTTAATCGGAGTCGGGAATAATCTTCCTTCTCTGTTTGTAGAAATTTCACAAGGGAGAACAGTTTCGATTTTCCTGTGTTGCTGACATTTGGTAAAAACGGTGACAGAAATGCTGGCCCTTTGTCTGTTAACGGTCAGCTTTGTCGGTGGGATTGCGGAGCAGACGGATGTAAGTCAGAAAATCATTATTATTGTTGTATGTATGAAAGTTCATTTTTTTTACTTTTAGTGTAGCAAATGCTTTGTGTGCATTCTTTTTCATCTAATTTTTTTTTAATCAATTGTAAGATTCTTCTTATTATTTTGATGGTTTATTTTACTTTTAGTGTAGCAAATACTTTGACGGGCGTTCTTTTTTCACACATTTTTTTAATCAGTTTTTTCCTTCACCTCCATTTTTTTGTTTTTTTTTTTTTTTGCTTAGTGGAGTTACGTTCAACATTCATCGAGTTCATGGACATAGTTTTTTTTTTCTTTTGTGTGAGAGTAATTTTTTTTCTTTTGTGTGTGTGCTTTAAGGGTTATATGGCTACTTTGACATTAATGGTATTTCTGTTGCCGCAAAGTGAGAGTGTCTTTGGTGTCGCACTTGCTGACGTGCGTGCGTGCGTGCGTGCATGCCTGTGTGTGTGTGTGTGTGTGTGTGTGTGTGTTGATGGTGGTGGAAGGGTGGGTGATTGGGTGGATGAGGACACTGAGCAGGAAGAAAGTTGACTGGCGATTGTGTGTGTGTGTGTGTGTGTGTGTGTGTGTGTGTGTGTTCGTGCGCGTGCATTGGGGAGAAAAAACTGGGCGGGAGTGTTTACATGAAAACATTTACTGTTTGCCTTTTCTTTTTTTTTTTTTTTCCTTTTTTTTTTTTTTTCTTTTTTTTCTTTTTTTTTTTTTTTTTTTTTTCCTTTCTTTTCTTTTTTTTTTCCTTTCTTTTTTTCTTTTCTTTTTTTCTAAATGTCACGAGCTCGGTGAAGATGGGAGCATATATCTTCATTCCTTTTTTTTTTTTTTTTTTTTTTCTTTTTTGTTCATTTGGTGTTACTAACGCTCTGTTTGCTCACTTCGTGTTCTTCTTTTTACAACATTTTTCTCCTTTTTCTTTACTATGTTCCTTCGTTGTTTTTTTTTTTTGTTTTTTTTTTCTTTTTTTCATTTATTCTTTTTTTTCTGGGATTTTTTTTTTCTGGGATTCTTTTTTTGTTCGCTTTGTCCGTCGTGTCTGAAATGCGTTCATTGTCGATGTTCACACCCACACCATTCTGACATTTGTGTAATTAGGTTCACGTCATTGTCTTTTTTTCCCCTTTTTTTTTTCTGCGTACGCAGGCTGATACTCCTGCGGACGCTCCCTGGATAGATAGGCAAGGATTAATTCCATCTACCCAACAAAGGGAGTGGAGTTTTTGTGTCTATGACCTTTTTTTTCATCCCGCCATTAAGGCAGCCATACTCAACCTTCGGGGAAAGTGCATGCTATGTGTAACGTGTGTCATCCATACCAACGGCCAAACTGGTCTTCTCTTCCGAAAGCTGGTGATGGTATTTGACGTGTGTGCAAGATGTTGTGCGTGTGTTCACACACGGAACCCCGGTTCATAGTCTCATTCGGAATGACTGTATGGGAAATGGAGTCAGAACCAATGTTAACTCCGGAGGAAAAAAAGATTCCGCTGTACCGAAACGGCCCGGCGGGGAGATTCGAACCGTAAACCCCAGGATCACCAAGATTGCGAGTCCGGAGCTCTACCACTGAGCTATCCCGGCCAGTCTTTGTCTTTTGTCTTCATACGTGTCCTTTGTCTCTGTATTTGCGCCAGCCCAGTATCCTTTGTCTGTATGTGGGTCCTGTCTGTTTACCTTATCTCTGTCCTTGTTTTGCCTTACCCCCGTCCATGTAATTGTATTGGATTGTAGGCCATGTCCATATACAGACAGGAAACCTAAGTAAAATGTAAACAGAGAATGTCATACTAACCTCTGTGTTCTCTTCTCTCTGTCTCTGTCTGTCTGCCTGTGTGTGTGTGTGTGTGTGTGTGTGTGTGTGTGTGTGTGTGCGCGCGCGCGGCGTGTGTGTGTGTGTGCGTGCGTGTGTGTGTGTGTGCGTGCGTGCGTGTGTGTGTGTGTGTGTGTGTGTGTGTGTGTGTGTGTGTGTGTGTGTGTGTGTGTGTGTGAAGCCCGTCAGTAAAACACTCTCTTTTTGTCATGTATCCTATTTCCTTTCTTTGTCGTCTGTTCTGTTCTTGTCATTCATTTCATTAATTCATTCGCTCTCTTTCTTTTTTCTTTCTTTTTTTCGTCTGTTTTGTCTCTTATGTTCATTCACTCGTTCTTTAGTCCTTTCTTTGTGGTACGTGTTTTCTGCCCCTTTTCATTCGTTCGTTCGTTTGTTCGTTGGTTCATTCATGCTCTTTTACAATATGTCCCTGTCCTCTGTTGCATTTTAATTCTCTCTCTCTCTCTCTCTCTCTCTCTCTCTCTCTCTCTCCCGCTCGCTCGCTCGCTCTCGCTCGCTCTCTCTCTCCCTCTCTCTCTCTCTCTCTCTCTCTCTCTCTCTCTTGGTCAACTGTGTACACACTACGTGTCTTCATTTAGGCCTAATCATTCATTCTTTCTTTCGTTGTTAACTATTTATCCAGTTTTTGGTTGTTTTCTTTTTTTTCTTTTTTTTTGTACGTCATGCAGTGACTTGCTTCTCTCTCACTTCTTGCCGGCGTTTATTTTTCAGTTTTTGCTTGTTTGTTTTTTTCCTGTGTTGCGTGTTTGTTTTACTCCGTTCAGTTTTCTACTTCCTATGTTCATTCTGTCTTTTTCCTTCCTTCCTTCCTTTCTTCCCTTTTTCCTTCCTTCCCACCTTTATTCTTTTCATTCTTTGTCGTCTCTTTGTTCTTTTCCAGCGCCGATTGTGTGTGTGTGTGTGTGTGTGTGTGTGTGTGTGTGTGTGTGTGTGAGTGAGTGAGTGAGTGCTGTCCCTTTCCTCAACGATTCTCTTAGCATTCTCTTCTTTTTTTGTACCTCGGTCTTTGTTTATCTGTACCGCTTTACCCCCTGTCTGCAGACAAAGAAGAACCTTGGTCACACGTTACCAGTTCATCGATATTCATAAGCTCTTGAAAACTCCAGATTAACCTCTCCGCGTGAGGGTGATCGGTCTGTGACAGCTGATAAGTCGGGGGTGGGGGTGGGGGGGGGGGTGGGGGGGGGGATGTTGTCCTGGGTCTTCACTACTACTGGGGCAAAAGCGTGTACATAACAAAGCGTGTGTGGGAGGGTCGAAGAGGTTGGGACATGGCTGCATGCACGCAGGGGGGAGGGGGGGGGGGGGGGGGGGGTGAGGGGGTGGTGGTGGTGAAGTGTGATTGACGGGTTTGCCGTTAGTACACGTGTTGTACGAGGCTGATTAAGTGTCGGATCCCGACTCCGGGCGTGAGGATTTTTGGAGTGTTTACACCTCTCTGTCTTTGTGTCTCTGTCTCTGTCTCCGTCTCTGTCTCTCTCTGTGTCCTCTCTCTCTGTCCCCCTCTCTTTGTCTCTCTGTCACTCTGTCTGCCTCTCTCTCTCTCTCTCTCTCTCTCTCTCTCTCTCTCTCTCTCTCTCTCTCTTTGTGCATGCGTGCGGTATATGCGTGTGTTCCAAATTCGGTACGTACTTTGTCATATTCATTTTCCTGTCTGTTTTTATACATGCTAATTCTTGTGTGCGTTGTAGTACATTTCCATATGTTCCCCCAGCCTAGCCCACCCCCCCCCCACACCCCACACTCTCTCATTCCCCTTCATTATTGCTATTTTAATTTTTCTTTTTATTTTTTGTTTGTTATTACTATTATTTTGTTTTCATTATTTTCTAATTTCATTTGATGTTCCATCATGATTGCATGACCCGCTTTGTTTGCTTGTTTGCTTTCTTACATTATTTCAATCATTTCACTGCATGTTGTAGTCGCTACTCAGGGCGAGGACTGGATGTAAAAAAAAAAAAAAAGTGCGTCAGTGCTTATCTATTATCCTTGAAAATGAAGAATTCTTGCCTTTTCTTGTGTTGTCTCTCTCTGTCTCTGTCTCTGTCTCTCCCCTAGTCCTCTTTCTCTCTCATCATAATTGTAGTCCCTACTCAGGGCGAGGAATGAGGTGTAAAAGCGCATCAGTAGGCCTACTTATCTACATGCATTATCCTCGTAGACCCTACATGAAGAACTTCATCTTATCTCATTATATCTCTCTCTGGGCGTGAAGATTTTTTGCAGTGCGTATTTTTGCAGTGCTCTCTACCCCTCCCCTCCCCCCTGCTCTCTCTCTCTCTCTCTCTCTCTCTCTCTCTCTCTTTCTGTTTTCGTGTCACTAAGGCGATTGAAACAGACAGCCAGTCGTGGAATTGACGGTATAGAAACTTCTAAAGCTCTCTGCACCCGTTATCGCAGAAACGTTAACTTACATTTGCAACCTCTGTATAGATAAACAATGCTTTTCAGATATCTTAAAAAAAAAAAAAAAAAGCAAAAATTATACCAATATAAGCTGATGATACAACTCAAGACGCAAGTAATTCTGACGCCCAACGGGTTTGCAGTGACATCCAAGAAAATATCCATCTTTTGGTTTAAATGGACATGATTTAATCACATGGCTCTCCGTCCTCAAAAAACTAAATTCATGATGATAACTACAAGACAGAAACGTCAAACTCTAAGCCAAAATCTGCCAGTACTTTGCATTTCTAACGAAAAACGTGGAACAGTCACAAAGTTTTGGGAATATCAACAGATGATAATCTAACTTGGTCAAAACACTTGGAGTCTTTGTCTAGAAACGTTGCAAGAAAATTACATCTTCTAAAAAGGATTAAGAACTTCTTAACTTTGCATGCAAGAAATATATTTTTTTTCACTCTTATATTCAGCCTATTATTGACTATGCCTCAACACTTTGGGACTCAGCGAGCAATAATTCACTCAAACCACTAATTAGCCTTCACAAAAGAGCTGTCAAAGTAACCCTGTAAGCAATCAGGCATTCTCCCATTTAAAGTCGATCTTCTTCTATACAATAAGGGACCTCTTTATGCATAAGGTACTCCATGGAAATTTCTCCACTTTCTCTAACAAATATGTTCACTTTTAACGACTATCGACATTCACACAAAATAAACCTTCCGTTCG
>JADBJO010007219.1:115000-117142 GCA_016801955.1 Conus betulinus
TCTGAGACGAATCGATAGCATGACGAGAGAAACGTTTTTCAAAACTGTTCGACACAGTGGTTCAGCCGACTCTTCTATACGCTTCAGAAGTCTGGGGACCGTTGCAGGACAGTAATCAGGTAGAAAAGGTCCATTTGTATGCCTGCAAAAAGTTCTTGAATGTGCCTGTGCGCACACCCATCACTCATGGTCTACGGTGAACTAGGACGGTATCCCCTTCAAGTGAACTGTTGTATCAGAGCTGTGAAATACTGGCTACGTATCGTAAAAGATGGACACAGATCGCCTGCCCAAGCAAGCTTACGACCTTCTAATTAGGCTAGATAACCAAGGGAAAATTAACTGGGTTACAAAAAACTAGAATACTTTTACAGACATTGGGTTTCAATTTCGTTTGGCTTAACCAAAGTGTGGAAAATGATTTAATGTTTCTGTCTGTTTTTAAACAAAGAATTACAGATGTAGCAAAACAAGAGTGGTTTGCAGACATAAGCGACAGTAGACGTTTCACCTTGTATACATCATTCAAAACAATGCTTGTACCAGACAATTATTTTTCTGAAGTTAAGATAAGGTGCTTCAGAGAATCCTTGACGAGGTTCAGATTAGGGGTGAGCGACATAAACACTCACAGAAATCGTTTCATGCCGGATACTTCTGCGGGAATAAATGACTGTCCCTTCTGTGCAGATGAACTAGAGGATGAAAAACATTGTTTGAGTGTCCTCAGTACAACAATATTCGCCCCAATATTTTTCAAAACTATTCCACCTCATTTCGAAAACCAGTATCTGATAGAAATTTTAACATGCGAAAATGCTAATGTTACTCGTCGGCTTGCTTGGTTTTTGTACAAATGTTTTGAAATAAGAAAAAAAGAGCCAACTGCTAAAGGCTTCATAGTGATGTGTTAAAAAAAAAATCTCCAGAAGTTATCAGATGAATGTATACGAAAATATGCATATATGAAAAACAAATAAGTTTTTGTCCGTCCGCACCTATGCCTGTAAGAATTTGTCAGATTCTTATTTTCAGTATGATTTCTTCCCTCTTGAAATGATTTGTAACGTCACTCACCCTGTGACAGAGGCCATCGTGCCATAAGTCATTAAATGTTCGAGGTCACACACACACACACACACACACACACACACACACACACACACACACACACACACACACACACATACACACGTGCGCGCGCGCGCGCGCACCTAAATAGCCGTTGTATACATTGTAGATGACCGAAACCTTCGGCGTGTGTGTGTGTGTGTAAAGAGAACATGGGAGGGAAAAAAAACTATATGAGAGATTTGAACCATATCGAAAAATTACAATCAAAAAAAAAAAAAAAAAAATAAAATGAGAGACTGGAGTTAGCATGAAAAATTAGGAATTGAATTTTTTGGAGTTTTTTTAAAGTCCAGCATAGGAAATGGGATCTCAAGCATGGTGTTGATGAGGAATTGACATCATTCAGTTAACGGATCAAAATCACCAGGGAAAACGCCAGATTATAGTTTACCTGATGCTAGTGATGTAACGTTTTGTTCTCTCATGTTCTGTAAAACTAATGTGCTTTCGCGTTTAATTCCGTTAGGTGTGTGTGGTGTTGTTGTTTTCGTGGTGGTGTGGTTTGTGTGTGTGTGTGTTTGTGCGCGCGTGTGCGTTGGTGCGTGTAATTGTGTGTGTGTGCGTGGTGTGGTGTGCGTGTGTGTGTGTGCTGTGTGGTGGGCGTGTGCAGTATGTGTGTGTGTGCGTGCTAGTGTGTGTGTGTGGGTGTGTGTGTGTGTGTGTTGTGGTGTGTGAGAGAGAGAGAGAGAGAGAGAAAGAGAGAGAGATTTTCTGATTGTGGACTCTTCCTTTTCATTGAGGAAAAATAAACTTCGTTGTGCTGGAAGCAAAAGTGCTTTTTAGCGTGCGCGCGCGAGCACACACACACACAACACCACAAACACAACACACACACAACACACACACCAAACACACTTGTGCGCAATGCATGCCTGCGAGCGAATAATACGCACACACGTACACACACCACACACACACCCACACACACACACACACACACACACACACACCACCCACACACAACTGCACGCAAACACGACCACAAACTGTCGTTGTCAAACAATTTAA
>JADBJO010007220.1:0-20000 GCA_016801955.1 Conus betulinus
TGGACACCTCTCAGGGATGGCCAGTTATTTTGGCCAGCCTTGACTGAAAAGAAGATCGCAGTGTGAGGGGAAAGTAATGCAGCACGTGCGGCACACCAGGGGAGACAGAGTGGCCGGATACGGGTGAAAACAAATGCAAGAGAGTTCAACAAAACAGCACTGTCATTCGCTTGTTGTGCTGACACCACCCCCGTCCCCCAAGCCCTCCACATCCCACCCTCCTGTCCCATCTGAGGAACTTGAATCATTCTGAGGTCTTGGTGGAGAAGAGTTCCTTTGTTAGCTTCCTTCCTGTTGCAATTCATACTTCATCATTGGGATGGTCTCTGATGTGTGCATTGCCCTTTCTAATAGAGATTCAAGGCAGTAGGCACAATCGTTAAGATCATTTATAGAGATAAGTAAGTGTAGATTCTTGAAAACAATGTATGCTGTAAAGAACATTTAGAAAAAATTAAATGGATTTTTAAATTTTCTAATCAAGAAGTGGATTTATTATGAAAGTCAGTTTGAACAAGGTTAGTTCTAATAATTAAAATGTTTAGAATTGAGAGGTAAAGTTTTTTTGTTGTTGTTGTTGTTGTTTGATTGGATACTTTTGTTGTTATTGGTGGTGATGAGTTTTATCAAGACAAAATCAAAAGATGAATGTAATTAGATCTGATTATACACTGCTTAAGCAGTTGTGCTTACAGTGAGATCTCCCTTCCCCTCCTCCCCCCCCCCCCCCCCCCCCCACTCCCTTGTTCATCTCCATCCTCCTCCTGTGTAATATTTTAACAGTAGTTTTTATCAGAAGCCTTTCAAAAGAAACTTTGACCTGTTCAGTCTCTTAGCTTGTTGGAGCTTACATGTGCGCAAAAAGAAGACAGTGCGCAAATTCAATACATCAGCAGCATTTCTGTCAGTCTTGCCCATAAACCTTTGATACACAAAGTAAAATGGAAAAAAAAAAAGAAAATATTGAAGGAAAAAAGCATACTTGTACAATACAGTTTCAACTAGGTTTGTCAGCACGTAAATTTCTTTCTGATTTAACGTAAGGAAGTACATTACAATGCAGTACAGCACAATACAAACACAGTATAATACAGTACAATCAATCCAAAGAGAACTGCTCAGTGGAGTGGGGAGCAGACTACCTTGTCAGTGTCTTAACGCACAGAACATGTGGCGTGTTGAGCAGAACGACAAGCAGTACCACCCTTGCCCTCACTGCAGCAAGCTGTTCACTCGTCGGGACCACATGAAGCGCCACCTGAAGATCCACATCCGGGGGGAGCCAGTCAAGTGCGTGGAGTGCCAGACCTGGTTCCCCTCCAAGATGGACCTGACCCACCACCTGCTGGAGGCCCACCACGTCCTGGTCTTCGAGTGCAACGTCTGCTCCAAGGGATTCTTCGAGGCCAAGTACCTCACGGAGCATCTGAAAAACAGGCATGACATGATCGACGGGGCTGATGGGAGGTTGGTGCAGGTGAGTGTGGATGGATGATGGAGTGGTAATGGTAGTGTTGCTTATAGCCCAGCCGTCCGCAAAGGGCCATGTCAGGGTTGGGATGATAGAGTGAGGCATGAGTGAGAGTGAGGGCTGCGCTGTGCTTTACCAAGAACAGGGCTGATAGTAGAAAAGAGGGTGAAGAGCGAGGTGGGATTTCTTTACGAATGAAGGATAAAGTATCTAGAGAACTTCATCTGTTCTGAATGTGATGGTGGGATTTCTTTACAAGTGAATGATAAAGTTTTTAGGGACCTTCATCTGTTCTGATGTAATGGTGGGGTTTCTTTACAAGCGATTGGTAAAGTGTTTAGAGATCCTCATGTGTTCTGAATGTGATGGTGAGGTTTCGTTACAAGTAATTAGTAAGAGTGTTTAGAGATCCTCATCTTCTCTGAATGTAATTAAAAGTTAAAGATAGTATCGTCATATGTCTATATTGCTGCTTCTCCACCCTGTATTCAATGAAGAAGAAACCAAAGATGAAAGACTTGTCTATGACACTATCTTTTGACTGGTTATTGTATTCCAGTGTACTGGATAATATCTTGGAAATATGTGGGTGACAGAAGTTGCTTTATGGTTGAATATACAGGCAAGACTTTGTTGTATGGCTAAAAAGTTTGATAGACTCCACAGCTTGTATGGATGACTTAGGAACCTTTTTTTTAAGAAAATACTTGAGGTCGGTTTTGTGATAATCTAAATGATGACTTTGTTATCACTATGAAAACAAATCACTATGAAAACAAACTTCTGGAAGACACAGTTGGTGGGTTACATTTCCTTGACTGCCCATGTTTCACAGTATATACTCTTAAGTGCATGTATCACACAAGACTGTGTAATTGATTTTGATACTTTGGAAAATTGATGCATTGATTTGGATACTACCAAAAATTGGTGTTGTGATTTGGGTAAATTGATTTAGACCTTTTTCATCAGTGTCTAATCTGTAATTCTTTCAAAGGATTACAAAAAAAAAAACGTATTTATAGGGTCTAATTAGCACATGTAAATGAAAAGAGGTATTTCTTTTATAACTGATTTAGTTTTTGTAATATATTTTGCCATTTTGTGATGGTCAGCATTTATATATTACTTGAAAGTAAGAAAAAGTGAAATGAAAAATTTCTGATTTCTGTAAAAATCCTCCAAAGAAGACAGTCAGTCTTAATTTGTTGTTAATGCAGCTCACAGCGTCTTTTAAGGCAGTATGTGCAGAATGACGCCTTTCACGTTGGGCCCCGTGAACCTGATTGTTGCAGTCTCCGAAAAGCAAGCAGCCCCCGTCACCCCACGCCATGCAGCTGCCGTACCGCTGTGGCATCTGCTCCCTCAGCTTTGTGCACGAGTCTGTCTGCCTGCAACAAGCACATGATGTCGCACACCAAGCGCCTCACTAGCAGCCCTGCCAGCTCCCTATCGTTGGCCTCCAGCCACCTGACGGAGGTCAGGGACGCGGCGGTCATGTCTCAGCTGTGGGCGCAGGCCGCCCTGTCTTCGCCAGACGAGGGAGGCAATAACGGGACCAACGCAGCCATGCAGGCCTTTCTCCCAGGGGCTGCACCACTCCGCTGCCGACAAAGGAAACTTGTGTGCTTCGCTAACGGCATGTCACCTGGTTTCCCCTCAACCAGTCCCTTCACCACAGCCATATGTTCAAATCTGAACCAGGTGACAGTGACCGCCAGCACATCACGGAAAACAGAGAGGGAAAGGCGGAGGTTTCGGCGACGCCAACGGACACTTGGCTAACCTGTTTCTCAACAAGTCTTTCCCTCAGCCAGACGTCGCGCTTCGCATGATGCAGTGCGGCGGGAGCGACAGCTTTTTATGTGGGGTGTGTGGAAAGGGGTTTGACCGTGCTCAAGAGCTGAAAGTACACCTACGACGGCACAGTGGTCACCACCGGTTTGCGTGCATGGAGTGCGGAGCCAGCTTCGCCAGCTCCAGCAATCTGGTGCGTCACCAGCGAACACATTCTGGGGAAAAACCTTTCAAGTGCTCTTTGTGCACTTCGGCCTTCACCCACAAAGGTGCTCTCATCAACCATGAGAGAATCCACACTGGTGAGCGACCCTACGTCTGCGATCTATGTGATGCAGCATTTGCCAGAGTGGACGCTCTGACCCGCCATAAAAGGACTCACAAGGAAAACAGAATAAAGCAGGAGGAAGATGAGGATAGCGAGGAGGGTATGTTCGGACTGCGTGCGTGATGAGGTCTCGCTCCACGTACTTCCATAGTCTTCGTAAGTTATCTTGATCTTTGAGGAACTTTGACTGACTATTTTCTGACAAGCAGAAGCATCCTTTGAATCATATTGCGTTGTTTTAAATCTAATACCATCGCTGAATAAAGGGAGTACTGTTATGAAAAAAAAAGACAGTTGGTGCCATATGAAATAGGTGGTGAACTTTTGCATTTGCCTGCCTGGTTGATTTTTTGTTTGTATATTTTTGTTCTTTTCTTTCAAGTTTGATTTACTTTAACCATGGATGGATTTTTAGAATTGCAAAGAAGCATATTTGATAATTATATGTTGTAAGCTGTTTGTCACTACTTGATATCACTCTTTGTTTTGTGATGTTTTGTGAACATGTTGATTTTGGTTTGTTTTTTTTCTTCCAGTTTTGTGAATGATACTTGACTGCAGCTCACAAATGGCGTTAACCTGCACCCCAGGTCAGTTCAGTTGAAACCCACCTCGCGCTGAGAATATTATGATCATTCTGTTTTAAAATGCTTTGACTTAAAAAAGAAAAATAAGGATGATGTCCTGCTGACTGCTGAGACTTTGAAGGTCTTGCTGCCACTGTGGTTGAGAAACATCAGGGCTCCTCATACTGAAGGTCTTGCTGCCACTGTGGTTGAGGAACATCCAGGGCTCCTCATACTGAAGGTCTTGCTGCCACTGTGGTTGAGGAACATCCAGAGCTCCTCATACTGAAGGTCTTGCTGCCACTGTGGTTGAGAAACATCAGGGCTCCTCATACTGAAGGTCTTGCTGCCACTGTGGTTGAGGAACATCCAGGGCTCCTCATACTGAAGGTCTTGCTGCCACTGTGGTTGAGGAACATCCAGGGCTCCTCATATTGAAGGTCTTGCTGCCACTGTGGTTGAGGAACATCCAGGGCTCCTCATATTGAAGGTCTTGCTGCCACTGTGGTTGAGAAACATCAGGGCTGCTCATACTGAAGGTCTTGCTGCCACTGTGGTTGAGAAATATCAGGGCTGCTCATAGTCATACTGAAGATCTTGCTGCCACACTCCGGTTGAGAAACATCAGGGCTCCTCCTCATACAGTGTGTTAGGGCATTATGCAATGAAACTGCCAAATACATTTCAGAATTTAAAACTGAGGATAGAAACACATAACAAATGTTTACCAATAGGTATATGTACACATCGCATCACACAACAAAATGTTTACCAGTAAGTATACCTACACATCACATCACTCAACAAAATGTTTACCAATAAGAAGTATACCTACACATCACATCACACAACAAGATGTTTACCAATAACTAAAATAATCTACACATCAGATCACACAACGAAATGTTTACCAATAACTATACCTACACATCACATCACACAATATGAAATGTTTACCAGTATGTATACCTACACATCACATCACACAATGAAATGTTTACCAGTAACTATACATCACATCAGTGCTGAGAGTGTCCATTTTGACTGTCTGATGATGTGAGAGTTTCAAACTTGGTGCAACTCAGCAAAATTCTGTTTGAAATGCACCCTCCCCAGCAGTTTGCAACAAACCGCATTTTGACTAAAAGTTTTTGTTTGCATGTGCCATCAGCATCAAATGGAAGTGATTTCAAGAGATTTCACACACACACACACACACACACACACACACACACACACACACATAAATGCACACTCGCACATCCACACACACACACACACACACACACACACACACACACACATATTCTCACACACATATAAGTTAGAGAAGCAAACATGTTCACGTCAATGAAACCACAAACTTTTTCACCAAACAATGGTGCTGTTCCAAATAACCATCTATCTTGACTTACAAGCAAAAACAAAACCAAGAAAGAAGAAAGAAAGGAAAAAAAAAAAAAGTACATTAGGTGTAAATTTTGAAAACATCTTGACTGAAGGCATTTGTCTGGCTGGAAAAATAAAACAGCAAGTCAGTCTGTCAAAATTGACTTGCAGCTTATACGACATCTGTTGCTAAGTTGAAAAAGAGGAAAATGCTTTGGTCATAGAAACATCAGTCTTCAGCAATGGTAAGTTTGGGATTACCTTTGTGTCGTCTAAGAAGTTTGGGGAACGTTGATCATCAGAGTTATTAGTAGTGTGTGAATTTGGACTATTTTTTTTTTCGTTTGGTTGCCAAAAATGGAATTTACGCACCCGAGGCACACTGCTTAGATACCAGTCAAATTCAGGTGAACAGGAAGATACTTTGTTTGGGCTTATCCATTGCCTAGAGTCATGGTGCTTTCTCTTTGATGTTTGAAGAGGGAGCCACTGTAGTGTCTGTCTCCTGCCATTGGAATGTTGGAACCTTGAACTACGCAAGCAAAACTAGGCATTGATGTCATCTGTGATCAGTTACACAGTTTTACTTAATTTAGGCCAGGCCTCTGCTGCTGACCTGTATCTACACAACCGCTGACAGTTATGTGAATGAATGGATAGTGATTGTCAGACTCAAGATTGCATAACATAATTATATACACACACACACACACACATACACACACACACACACACACACACACACACACACACACACACACACACACACACACACACACACACACACACAGATACTCGCATATTCATTCATTCAAGTAAGCATGAGCCTCTGTTGATCTGTTTTACATAAATCACTGGGATGGAGGGAGGTTGCGGGGAATCTGTCAATATGTTTGATTCAAATCACCATGGAGAAAAATTCTGCCTAAGTTTTGTGCCAAATCCTGTATTGTTCAGTTAGGATCAACGGGACTTTTTTCTTTCTTTCTTTTTTTAAATGTAAAATTTTGAATTGGTATTATATGGAAGATGTGCATTCCAGCCAAATAGTGAATGTTAGACTAGCAGTATTTTGCTGGGTTCTCTCCCTGAGAAAAGTGCTAAAAATTTATTAAGAATTTAGAAATGATCTCTGGGGTCACGGCAGTGCAACGATCTAAGTGAATGAAACTGAGTATGATTAATCTGCATTCAGTTCAGAAACAATTAAGGAGATATCATGCAAACCCAATTTTTCATTTTTTTTTTGGCTTTTGTGTGTGTTCACTTTTAAGAGATTTCATAGATGTTGTCCAAGAAGCTGAAGTGATTCGGTATAAATGTTTGAGTGTTTTGATTCTTTCCTAATGTATGCTGAAAAGCAAAATTCTCTCCCTTGCAGACATACAACTTTTTTCCTTTTGGGCTCTTTAAAACAGATGTGATCATCTATTACATAATAACGGAAAGGGTAAAACATGAACTTTGCACTCATTGTGCTGTTAAATACCTTTAAACTAATATCAAAACAGTGTTGTGATGACAGAAAAAGAGGGTGGTTGCCCAACATGAAAATATCTGACATTCCTGAAGTTCTAAACTCTTGGTGTCAAAAATACCATCACAATCATGAAGTAACTTTTTCCATTTGCTAGGACCTGAAGTTAAGTGTAAAACATGATAGTATCCATAGCATGGTTGAAGTAAAGATTCATTTTAGACTTCCAGCACGGTAACGGAAACAGCTACTGTGCTGTCAGATATGTACTGCACTTAAAAAAACAAAAGTTGGGAAAGTGAACGATGACTGAAATCACCTTACATCCTTTGGTGGAAAACATTTGAAACATTAGCTGTCAAAGCAACATAAATCTGACAGAGCTATAAAAAAATGATGTAATATGATTAAATGTAAGGATAGCCACTCTGGTTTCTAAGGAACAAATGAAAGGAAAGTTGACATTGAAAACTACATTTCACTTCAATTTGAAACCTCAGTTCGAAACATAGCAGTCTGAACTGTTTAACTCTTTCCCTACGTATACTGATGGAGCTAGTCTTTGCTTGTTTACATGCATGTTTACGGTTGCACAACCATTGCTGACACTGGGTGTTTAGTGTTTTTTTTTTTCTGTGTTGAATAACGAATCTAGTTTGATAACTGAGAGTTTTAAATGGATGAGATCAGTTTTGACACCAAAAATTAATTCGGGGGGTGGGGGGGGGGGGGGGGGGGGATTGTTTTACATATTTCTGTGCATTTAGACAGTGCCATCCATATCTGGGCAGCAGGTTGGGAACAGAGCATAATACGGCCATCCATGAGTTGGGAAAGAGTTAAATACTTAAAAGATTAATCGTAGCATAAGTTGTATCTTTTCAATAAGTGTGTTGTATGGGTTGCATCTGTTCATTAGGTGTAAAGCCAGTTTTCCCTTGGGGAGAACTCTCCCATGCCAGGCATCAGGAAGGCCAGTCTGGTTGGAGACAGTTCTCTCACAGAAGAACATTTTGGTTGGAGACAGTTCTCTTACAGAAAAACATTTTGGTTGGAGACAGTTCTCTCACAGAAAAAACATTTTGGTTGGAGACAGTTCTCCCACAGAAAAACATTTTGATTGGAGACAGTTCTCCCACAGAAAAACATTTTGGTTGGAGACAGTTCTCTCACAGAAAAACATTTTGGTTGGAGACAGTTCTCCCACAGAAAAACATTTTGGTTGGAGACAGTTCTCCCACAGAAAAACAGGCATGAGAGGAGCACTAGGAACCCAGAGTGAAAGTCGTCTAAGGTTCCAGAATTTGGGAAATTTTTCTACGCAAACGTATGCATGCATGCACACTTGCTCACAGGCAGTCATGTGCATGCTTGCTCACAAGCATGCACACACGCATGCACTCGCGCGCACACACACACACACACACACACACACACACACACACACACACACACACACACACACACACACACACACACACACAGGCACATAACACACACTTGCACACACACACTTGCACACACACACACACACACACACACACACACACACACACATACACACACACTTGCTCACTCTCACACTCATACACACACACACACACACACACACACACACACACACACACACACACACACCAGCACACTCACACACATGCTTGCACCAACACGTACACAGTGTGCCTATGTCTCTATGAGAACCAAAGACATCTCTCTGCACAGCTGCTTGCTGGGCAGAGGCTGAGGAAACCAATGGCAGTTGTATTTGATCCTGCACGTTATTTTTAAGTTTCATGCAAAAACTTTTGATTTCAGCACTTTCAGATCGCTAGCATCTCCTCTATTGCTGCCCTTTGGTTGTTTTAAGCAGGTTTTTTGTTATTTTGTTTTGTTTTTGTTTTCCTATCTGTGCCATCAGTACCATTACAATTTATCTCATGGGGTGTTTTCTTTGAGCCATGAATTAGCACATTTTGATGGACTCGTCACCGTCTTCCTCCATGACTTTCTCAAAGTTGTCCCTTTGAGAATGCTGGGGGCTGTTGCTGTACAAATAGCTCCCAGCCCTTTTTTGAGCCAGTAACTTTCTCCATGCCGTCATCTCATTGACACCGCCTTTTTGAAAAAAAAAAAAATTTCTCTTTCGTTATGTCATCTGCTGCCTACGCTGATCGTTTCCCTGTCTTCGTTCTGGATACACTTTCACATCTCTTTTTTTTTTTTTTTTAATTGATGATTTATGACATGCCAGTATTTTTGTTGTTATCTGGTGACTAGGTGGTGGAAATTGTTTGCAACATCCATAGTAGACGCAAGGTATCTCCATTCTGCAGTATGTTTATCCTGGACTTTTTTTAAAAACCTTTTTTTTTTTTGCTTTTAAATCCATCCATATTTTTGTTTCTTCGATCTTGGACTGATAAATGTTCAGCAAAATGGCAGAAGCTCTTAATCTTATCCACCTGAAGGGTGTCAAAAGTTGTAGCTGCGATGTCATGGACTGTATGTTGTTCATGCTTCAATGGGTTTTGAGGATGTGACCTTTTTTCAGCATATGATCTTTTCCCCTGTGAGTGGTTGACAGCATGTGAAAGGCCCCGTGTGATCAGCTGGGCTGTGTGAATGAACAAGTGTTCTCACTATGTTCATATCATTTTTACTCACTTTGCACAAACATTCAGCATCGAAAATGTTCAATTTACATTAGTTTGAACACTCACAAAAAAAGGTCTAGACCAGCAAATTTAGAAAGTTCGTTTGGAATGGTACCAATATGTTTGGAAGGTACCTCATGGTGTAAGTCAATGATAGCATCAATGATCTTTCTGTTGTTGCAGGCAACCAGACAATGTAGATTTTCTTGGAATGTGTGTCTGTGACACAGTTATCTTTGACCCGACTAATTGCAAAGTGAGGCAACTGCAGGCGGAGATCTAAACAAATTTTAAAGGTTATCGTTATGACTCCACTGAACAACATGAAGAAAACAAATCACAAAACAGCATGACACGTTTTGACCTCCTAGGTCTTCTTCAGGCAAGATAAACAGCAATATTTTTTGAAGAATGCCGAGTTAGACTGGTGTTGGTCAAATAATTAGTGGTATTATTGGCAATCCTTTGACAACCTGTCGATCTGCTCGTTCTTCGTTTTTGTTGTCCTGAGTGTTGTTTATCATGCCTGAAGAAGACCAAAGAGTCAAAACATGCCATGTTTTGTCTTGTGATTTGTTTGTCCATGTTATTTGGTGATGTCACAATAATTACTTATAAATTTGACATGACTAGTCGTGTGTTCTTTCAAACCGGAGCTAGGGCAACTTTCTGCTCATCTCCAGTTGATTAGCTTCAAAGGTAGTAATGTTACTTTCCTTCATATCTAATTAAATGTGTAAACGATGATGGTTTTTTTTTTTTTTTTTTTTAATTTTATCCCTAAAATGAGGCTTTTTTTAGTTTTGTTACTGAGCTGATCTTTACAAATAGGTTGCCTAAAGTAAACTTGGGGGAGATAACTGGCAATGCAGAATGAGATAACTGTAGTATATATATATATATATATATATATATATATATATATATATATATATATATATGCAATGCCTGCCATTAAAGAAAAAACTTGGAAATGACTGAACTGGTAAGTCTCCAAATAAGTTAACGTTTTAAATGGTTCTGCACATTCATCTCAATGCTTTTTCAACTTTGATACCCTTTGCTGTATTGTGCTTGAAGCCAAGTTTTCATTCTAACGTAAATGTTATTAATTTGTTTTAATTCATTCCACGTAACAATCTCTCTATTCATAAATTGAAAAGGAAATCAGATGGTTGATTGTTTTGGTTGTACTGCTTGATTTTGTCAATTATTTTTTTCTTTTTTGGGAAGTATGTCTTTTGAGGAAATGTCATTTCTGTTCATGGAAAGTTGCTGTCATGACATCAGTCAGGGACTGTAGCAGAAGGGAGGCACAGGTTCCACTACACATCCAGTGCATTCAGGTGTGGTGCAGTTTGGTGTGATGTGGAAATTTACTTCCAGTTCTCAAAAAATCGCCTTTTTCCAAGCAAAATTTAAAAATAAAACCTGCTCATGCTTAATGTCAACATGCTTGAAAGAGGATTGGGGTGGGGGGTGGGGCTGGAGGGGGGAATTCCCCGCTGTACCATCTCGGTTTCATGGCTCAGACAACAACAGAGGCCTGTCCTTCCATAGAACACCAAGTGAGAGAAGAAATGATGAGTGGGCGGACGCACTGTTACAGAAGATTTGTTGCCTAATGCCTCGTCTGCCCAGTGAATCCTCGGTCGTTCTTGAGATGGAGTCATTAGCCAGTCAGACCAGATGCTTTATTCTGAACCTGACCAGAACGTAGCTTTGTGCAGATATGGTGTGATTCTTCAATGTCTGCTGCCACAATCATAACATTTTTAATGCAGATTTTAGTCTTCTTGTTATGATGATGTTGCTTACCATTGCTCTCAGTCACACACACACACACTAGGAAAGACACCATCTATTCATTTTGTTTTTTTAAAACAGAGGGTTATTGTTTTTCTTCTGTTAATTTACAACTGTTTTGACTTGTCTGTTCAAGGTAATCAGCACTGTCAGTGCAGTGAACATTATCACTGGAAGTGAAATCACCTCATGCCAGTCACAGTGTCCCTGTCCGCAGGCTCACAGGAACATCATTGAAGCATGCATACCTCAGCTGGCTGTCCCTCCTAGTACATGCAGAAAGTAGTTTATTGAATTGTGTTTGTTATTTTTTTTGTGGTTGTTGCACTGATTGTTGCATCCTTACACTGGCCACCTTGCTGTTAAGATCAAAACATTCTGACTGACATTAATGGCAATCACCTATAAATTATATAAGGTGTGTTGGGTCTGATCAACATCACATATCTAGATGTTTAGCAGATCTGTCTGTGAAAGTCAGCTTGGACGCTTTTGCTGTACAAGAATGAGTTGATGTACAACTAGCGTGACAGGTGAAACACAAAACTGGATCTGACGTGTACATATTGTTGAAGACTTGTATGCAAAGAGAATGTTTTGAAAACAAAACACAGCCAACCACTGCATTGAAAAGTGTTTGCTTTTGTTAGTTTTTTGTTAGTTAGTTTTTCCTCAGTTGTGCTGAACCCCTGTGAACAAGTGTGAAGGATATTTGATTCCTTAAGGTGTTTGCAATTTGTTCTGTCCAAGCAATAGTAAATGACTATCATATCTGTGCTGTTGTTCATGTGTTTTTCACTTTCCTCATGCATTTTCAGGAAAAACACCCATCTTTGGTTTACTCTTAATAACAACAGAATAAGTGCAGTGAATAAACAAAAATCTTAGAAATGAAAAAAAAAAAAATTCTGATTGATTTTGGGTTGCATGTTTTTTTAAGTAGCAGGTCTTGAGACAAGGATTGAATAGATGTGAACATGTACATGTTACTTTTTTTCCCCATGAAGAGAGGCTGAGGCTGTACGTATCTGAATGGTAGGGATGTACAGAGTAAAACTACTACACCAGTGTGAATACTACAAAATACATTGTCTCTCTCTCTCTCTCTCTCTCTCTCTCTCTCTCTCTCTCTCTCTCTCTCTCTCTGGACCCTTCTCTCGCTGTCTCTGTCCCTTTCTGTCTCTTCCTCTCTCTCCCCCTCCCTTTCTGTCCCTCATATTCCCTGTCATAGTTTCATATTGTCATAGTTTCATATTGTCGTTTCGCTGCTTCAGGTGTGTAGCATAGCATCCATTCAAGTCCAACAGAGTTCAGGTGGCTTACAAAAAATTAAGATCAAGTCTCAGAGTTAGGGTTGGGCAGTGACATGTGAAGAAAAAGACAGAAATTGTCATTGGGTTTCTGATAATTGCAAGTGGATCTTCGTCAGTTAAGGTCACAAGAGTCGAGTAGTTACAGTGTTGGGCTCTTTACCTGAGGGTGACAGTTTGAATTTTAGGTCGAATCTGGCGTGTGATGGATGGAGTGAGATGTTTCTGGTATCTCAATTCGCCTGATGCATTTCTGTCCTTCACGGACATAAATATGCAGGAAATCAAATGTGTGTTGTGAATTTTCCATAATCCTTATCAATGTTTACAATGTTATGAAAAACACAGTGATACATACATACACCTGGTCTAACTGAATCATCTTTGAATTAATGTTGGCTGTGTTGATTTAAAATGGAAAAGAAGAACGAAAAGAGTTTGCATGTTACTGACTGATCATTTCTAATAAATGAATGGACCAGATCCTTTTTTTTTCTTAAATGAAGTTTTTCTTCAGGTCAGATCTGTGCCATGATTGTACTTGTAGGCTGTTGAGGGACGGCATTGTGGCAAACAAGCAGATATTGGCAGCTCCATACAGAATGATGGCATGTTCTCTAGTTGAACAGACTTGGGGTGGGGGTGAGTGTACAGTCAACAGAATATGGGATGGAATCAATTTGTGACGATTCCATCCTATCGTTTATCATGCCCCTGTGAAAATGTCATGGAATTTTTACTGTATAAATTGTATGCTTGCCTCTAGGAAAATTATGTGTCAGGAAATTTCTCCTTTCTGTCTCTGTGTTTGACTCTGATTTGTTGAATATGAAAGGAATTGGCTTTCTCACTATTTTTCTGGCATGTTCAACTGTCTTTTTCTCTAGCGTCTTCTTCTCGTTTTTTCTTTGCAGGGTCTGGGCAATAAGCAGCATTACCTTACCTTACCTTCGCCCCTGTTTTTTTTCTCACTCTTGTTAAAATTTACAACAGTCTCTAGTAACTGCAATCAGATGTCTAAGTAGTGAAAGTAGTAGAGCACTGGTCAGAGTTGACACCAGGTGTTGATTCTGCAGTGCCTTGTTCATCCACATGGCGTTTTTAATTTTTGTATGTGTGTATCTTATTTGACTTTTTTTTTTTGTTTTAATCTTTCCCCCCCCCCCCCCCCCCCCCCCAAATACTGGTTCAAGCGAATGGCTGGAGCTCTCCGCCCGGCCAGTCTCATCGGCCTGAAGGACATCAAAATATAAGGTGGAATGTTATGAATATACTCTACATACAGCTTACGTATGTGTATTCCGTAGATGGTTTTGAGTTTATTAGGATTTTTTTTTTCTCAAGACAGGACTTTTTTTTTTTCTTTCATGGTGACAGCCCTGAAGAAGTATTGTGTAGTCAAGCTAATCTATGATAATAAAACCCAAAACTAAAAAAAATATTTGAATCCTTTTGTGGCACTGTAACAAAGGCAGCACTGAAGAGAAGGCAGCAAAAGATGAATACAATGACGACAAGAAGGGCATTTGGGAGAGCCCAGACCTCTGTCACAGTTGAACAGTCCGTTGAACCTCTGTAGTCAAACCCTAACTCCTCCTCCATCCCTTAGCTCTTGGCAGAACTCTGCAAAATAACCCATAACAGCTCAAGTTGGTTGAATCCTTATCTCACAATGTTAACAATTTGATTGGGACTGACCAGTGTGCTTGTCGCTTAGGGACTGCAGCCCTTCAGCTTCGCCTTGTGAAGGGATGGGTCAGAAAGATCAGATGACTGTGTACTCAAATGTTATTGTGTGTTTTTGTGTCTCAGAGGACAGGCTGTGTTTCTTCAGGTTAAGTAACGGCACTTTAAACTCTATTCAAAATCAAGTTTTTTTTTCGTTCAACTGCAATGATACTAACTTGCATTCAGAAATGTTCAGAAGTTAAGGGGTCAAAGAAAGTGATAGACACATTCTGGGTCCATGCCAGAATTTAATGGGTTCATCTTTGGGTCATTCGATGACTCTTCCTGGTTTCATTAAAATCTGTTCAGCAGCTGTTGTGTAATTATGCTGAAAAACAGACCAATGCAACAGATTCAAGTGATAATAACCCTGTTGATGGTGTTAGAAATGAAGTAATAAAATGAAAGTAATAAAAAATCTGAATATTTAGAAAAAATGTGATGTGCATTGTCCTGGATAGAAAAACAGCCGACACAAAAGTAATAAAAGCAATAGCATAAATCTTTGCCAAGTTCTTTTTGTTTATTGACATAAATACTGAGGATAATGTTTGTGAAAATTTCAACATTGGCATTTTCTTGAGAACATGTATAAAGCTAGTGGCATGAGTTTCATTATCCTTCAAATGTCCAGGATCTGAGATGAAATCAAATGGTCATGAAATGTCTTGTTTGCTGGCAACATCGCTGTTTTCTTTGACCCTTCATCACTTAAGAAAAAACTGTCAGCACATTTGTATATCGTAATGTCACTGTTTTTTCTGTCCACGTGACATTTTAATTAGCAGGCAGCTTTTACTGTTTGTACACTGTTCATGAACTGTGAATGCCTGGTATAAAATGTGTAGTGAGCCTACACATCATATGTATGCATGTCATATATATAATTCCTGAAGTTATTTGCCCAGGTGCTGTTTGAAACAATGGTCTGCAGCTTTGATGTGTGGATTGATATGTCAATGTTACAACTTGTGTCTGTTTTTATGCTGTAAATAAACTGTCGGCAGTGAGTTTCCTGTGACTGTTCATCCTGTAAAAAAAAAAAAACAGCAAAAAAAAGCTAGGTGAACAAGCAGGAGAGATTATGGCTTTCAGAGAAGGCCATGGTGCTATACCAAGATACAGGTGGTACTTGTGTTAAAAAGAGAAACAGTGGTTTGTTGTCCAGTCTCTTTGATCAGGTACATGATAAAAGGAACTGTTTTTTCTTGGTCACTAACTGCTTGACGAGTTTAGCACTGAATGTCTGAGGTGTGGACTCTCAACTTATTTTCCTACCCGTTCCAGAAAACTTCAGTGTGCAGAGTCCAAAACTGCATTCTGTATTGTTGATCAGCTTCTGTCGTTCTCTTCAAAGTAAAATAGTTACCAGACTGTGAAGAAGTTGTTCTCTGAATCATTGAAGAAGGCATTAGTTCAGCAAGTTTGTTTGTTGCACTTAGCATTGTTTCATTGATTAGCTGCTATCATTCAGGAAGTTTCTTTACTGTACTTCACATTTCAGCGTTTAGTTGCTGTCAACCAGGAAGTTTCTTTACTGCACTTTCCGTGTTTCATTGTTTAGTAGCTATCATTCAGGAAGTTTTCTTTACTGCACTTTCCGTGTTTCATTGTTTAGTAGCTATCATTCAGGAGTTTCTTTACTGCACTTTCCGTGTTTCATTGTTTAGTTGCTATCATTCGATAAGTTTCTTTACTGCACTTTCCGTATTTCATTGTTAAGTTGCTATCATTCAGGAAGTTTCTTTACTGCACTTTCCGTGTTTCATTGTTTAGTTGCTATCATTCGGGAAGTTTCTTTACTGCACTTTACGTTTCATTGTTTAGTGCTGCCATTCAGGAAATTTCTTTACTGCACTTCCCATGTTTCATTGTTTAGTTGCTGTCATTTAGGAAGTTTCTTTGCTGCACTTCATTGATGATTAGTTGCTGTCATTCTCGTTTAAGATATTCAGAGCATAAACTGCTTAACTGATTGGTCTCAGAAGACTTCATGACAAGAATATATTATGTTATTGTATAATACGGTTTAATTTGTGAAAGTTTGGTTAGCTTCAGACTCTGTGTGGGATGAGAGAGCAACAGTAGTTGAAGCATGATTTCATTCCTTCCGTTTACTTTCACTGGTGTGTGTGTGTTTGTGTGTGTGCATGCATGTGTGCGTGGGGGTGTGTGTATGTGCACATGTGTAGGAGTGATTGCATGAGTGTGTGTTTTGTATCTGTGTGTGTGTTAGTGCACATGTTGGGGTGCGGGGCAGAGGGGGATCAAGAGGAGGACATGGGACACGGGAACTAAGAAGGTTGAGGGCGATTTTTGTTTTGATGAGGAGCAGATGGGGGTGGGTGGCACATAGCAGCAGAACATATTCTCGTTTAGTGAATGAAGCACACTGTTCAAAAAATTTCTGATGGGTGCATCTACTCCTGACAGAACTTGTTCTTGTGCAGCAAATGAGGTTTGTGCTTATCAGATACTTGTTGGCAGAGACAGAGGAATGGTCAGGGAGGAAGGAAGGGGGTGGGGCCAGGGGCATAATACATTGATTAATCCGTGCATTGTCTTTAATGATGTTTGTTGAAGACATATTTCTAAGATGATTTTGTTGTTTGGTTTGTTTCTCTGTTGGTGGTGCTCTCTTGTTCTAGGAGGTGCTTTTATTTCCACCTCCCCCTCTTCCTCCCTGACCCCTGTTCTACTTGATTCATACTGTAGTCTGTTATTTCTTTGACGCATTTTTTGTTGCCTGGCTAGAAGCATGAAATTCTTGTGACTGGTTTTGAAGAACTGTTTCTGTTTGGTTGATAAACTTGTCACCATCAAATCATCGCAGAGACGCTGTGCTCACCATTTTCTTAGGATCTTAAGACACCAGACATATTTCCGTGTGTGTGAGTGTTGAGCGTGTGTCATTGCATGAGTGAATTCCTATATGCATGAGCTTGTTTTCCTGAACATTTTGTGCTTTTGTTTCAAACAAAAATTATAGTGAGTATACATGTAAGAATGTGTTTTGTACTTTTTAATTTGGTATTTGTAAAGACATTACAATGGGATTTTAATCTTTTACTTGTGTAAGAATGCTATTGTTTTTTCCCCCTTCTTTATTTAACAGTAAATGATAGTATATCTTTATACTTTTTTTTTCACCCTTTACTGTCTTGAATTTCTTTAATTAATATTTGATAAAACTGGATTTGTCTTTTGAGTCGTTTTCTCCGTTGTTTGTAATGCAAATATTTAGCTTAAAATGTTTATGTATGTCATTTTTCCCACTGAAAAAAAATTTTATATTTGATAATGCAACCAAATATGTCCAGACACATTTAGGGAGAGGTGGGTGGGTGTTGCTTTCGATAGCTCATAAAAAGAATGTTTGGTTTATGCACGTTGTGCTGTGTTCTCCACCTTTTTATTGATAGTACAAAGTTATCGCTAGCATGTGTTTTATGTTTGCTTGCCATTGCTGCCGTTTCTCATCCATTTGACTTTATTGTTTAACCCACCACTTAGGCAGCTGTATTCTGTTTGAGGGGGGGGGGGGGGGGGGGGGGGGGGGGGCACTATACTGCATCACTTACATAGTGTGGTGCAGGCAGAGTACTATCAGGTGAAAATGGCAATGGATCCTTGAATCCTCTTTTCTTTTGTTTTAATTGTTGTCGTCTGCTTCGCCCTCACTGGGTACTGGGGTTATCCTTGGTGGGGATAACCATAAAAATAAGGTAAGCTTGCTGTCAGAGTCGGGAAAAAAAAAAGAAAAGAAACTAAGATTGTAAGAAAGACAAGACTTGAAAGATATTTAAGTTTTTTTTTATGTTCCATCTTTCATATCTTGTGTCTCTGAAGATGGGGGAGGTGGGGGTGGGGGCTCTTTCAGAAGAAATTATATTTTTAGCACTTGCAGAAGTTAAGTGCTATGAATTTCCTCTTTCCTGCTGATCTCCATGCTCCCCACCTTTTTTTCATTTTGCCATGTCAAAAAAAAAAAAAAAAATTCTTGCACATCTGATTTTGTGGTCCATTCTTCTGTCTTTGTATCTAAAGACAGATTTACTTTTGTGTGATTTATAACATGCCAGCTAGTATTGACGCATTGAACAAAGCTGTCATAGCTATGACGTCAGTGTTTCTGCCATTTAAAAGAAAAAATTAGGATTAAGAGATGAAATTGAGAGATTGAGAAAGAAAAAAGAGACGCCCACATACACGCACTCGCACACACTCACACACACACGCACTTACACACACACACACGCACACACACACACATACACACACATACACGCGCGTGCATATCCACGTGTCTCTCTGCCACCGAGTCCGCCAGAGAACCAAGTCCCTCTGCCACAGGGACAATTCCATAACAGTATTTACATATACACACACGTGCAGATCACATAAAGAATTCCACCCAACCACATCATGCACCACCCCTCCCGTAAGTTAACCAAGATTCCCTCATCTCTACTCTGCAAATCAGTGTCCATCGGAATCAAGGCCGTTGAGTCCCAAAGGATAACTGTCTTTAGTTTATTCTTCCAGAAATCTTCTCTTCTCTGTCTTGCGGTTTTGTTCAGGCTGTGGACCTTTTCCACCACAATGCATCTCATGTTCTTCAGAGAGTGTTCAGGTAAGTTGAAATGATTGTTGACATGAACACATGCACCTTTGTTCAACTTGATGTTAGACCTGTGCAGATAG
Source organism: Conus betulinus (assembly GCA_016801955.1). Taxonomy (NCBI): domain Eukaryota; kingdom Metazoa; phylum Mollusca; class Gastropoda; order Neogastropoda; family Conidae; genus Conus; species Conus betulinus. Next base: position 19,231 of record JADBJO010007220.1, read on the forward strand.
AAGCGATCTCTTCAGTGTCAGCATAGTTTCACCATGTACTGTGTGCTCTGGCAGTTGGTGCAGTACAGCATGTAGACGATATTGCTGCTGTCACAGGACAGTCGATGACGGATGGTAAATGTCTCTCCTGTCTGCATACTACTGAATGTTCTGCTCTAACTAGATGGTTTTCACAAACCACACAGTGTCAGCTGTACATTTGAAGCATCCAGCATAGATGTCATCTGGAATCGGGAGAGCTGATGGCATGAGCAGATTTCTCAAAGACCGCGATTTTCTTTCGGCTAATATGGGTGGGAAGGGCATAGACTTCTGCATTTTCTGACTCGTGTGGAGAAGAGGTTGGAGTTCTGCAAACCAAGAACGGAATGGGGGATTAGAGGGGTTGTGAGTGACGATGAATGGAACTTGGTTGTGTTGTCTGTCGTCCATCTTATAGCTGAGAGTCTCGTGTCAGGGAACATGGCTGGCTTTGGTTTTTGCCTCCTGGATGGTCGCAGGGCTGTATCCTCGCTGGAGGAAATCACGTTCCATATCCTGGCAACGAGACATATATGTATATGTATGTATCTTAAATCATTAAAAAGAAAGAGAAAAACACAGACTTGTGATTTTTCAAGTTATGTTTATAAACGATTGAGAAACCACAAACAATATAGCAAAGTCGTTTTTTTCTATTTATTTGGTAAGACAGTGTGCATGACAAAGAAAATGAGATTTTACCTGTCATGTAAAAATAGTGGTGGTGCACACCCAATGAACAAAAAATG
>JADBJO010007220.1:25000-35000 GCA_016801955.1 Conus betulinus
ATGAAACGCACAAGAGACTTTCATGCTTCTGTCTGCAAAAAGTGCATGTATTTATGCACCGGCGTAACACACTCGCTGCTGCTGAAAGGCGTAATCTAAGGCGGGATCGATGAGATACGACACTGAGATGGTGACGTTGATTACTCAATTTAGGGGCCAACTGAAACACACACAGTAAATGTGACGAGATGGGGAGAACAGTACGCACACAAGTGCACACACACACACACACACACACACACACACACATCGAAATGAGATATTTTCTGTCTCGTGAAATCGAAGTAAGAAAAATTCTACAGGAGTGTGGACACAGGGCAAACAAATTTTCGGTCAAAACAGTTCAGGAAATGATTGACCATCACTCGCACTAGAACTAAAAAAAAGATATAAGACAGCAAAGCTGTCTTGCATACAGGTTTACATTAAATGCTTTTTTAAAACGAAATTTCAGAAAAACACACACACACACACACATTACATGCTGCTGTAGAGAGAAAAAAAAAATTCCCACATAGTTTTGGATCATGTTAATTTGAAATCTTTTCAGCCATATTTCCAAGACGATTAAGTGAGACGTCTTTGATTGTGCATTTGAAATCTTTTCTGCTAAATGCCTTAGAAGATTCAGTAGGAAAAAATCAATAGTAATTTCTCTTTAGTATTACAATTTTGTGACATTTATTTCATAGTTCTATTGGACATTTGCTTTAATTCATCAACAGTAATTATTTTGAATGCAGAAAATCAAAGATAATTTCTCTTTAGTATCATGATTTTGTGAACATTTGTTTCATAGTTATATTGGACGTTTGCTTTCATTCGTAACAATTATTTTGAATGCAGTGTCAATTGTTACTGTTTTTTTCACATCATTATCACCTTTACTATTCCCTTTCATCAGTTTCATAGTTATATTGGACGTTTGCTTTCATTCGTGATATTATTTTGAATGCAGTGTCAATTGTTACTGTTTTTTCACATCATTATCACCTTTACTATTCCCTTTCATCAGTTACCCCATAGATTAACACTTTTTTTTTTATACGGGAGTGGGGGAGGAGGTAAAATTACATGTGAATAGAAGCTGAATTGAAATGCACGCACACACACACGCGCGCACACACACACACACACACTCACACACACACACACACACACAAATCCGAAACAACAAATCCGAAAAAAAACCGGGCTGAAATCATCACAGAAATTAAAGTACTTATTCATGTTCTTATATCAAGGGGTATCACAGTTGATTTTTGTTGGATCCCATCTCATTGTTCAATATCTGGAAATGAATGGACTGATTATACAGCTCGGGCAGGTGCTAAACAATCTTTTAAATCCAAGGATATTCCCATTCTTTTAAGTTTACAAGAAGATTACTCTCTATTACAAAAGGCTTCTTTTGAAAATTTTGGAAAGATATATAAAGACTACATGCTTCCCAAAGTACATAAGCCTAATTCTTCAATAGAGTGTTGTTTAAATGCTCGATCACAAAATTTTTCAAAAAAAATTCATTAATAAATTATACATTTTATAAAAAAAATGTCAATAAAAACACCCAAACACCGCAAAAAAATTGTTTCACTGTTTAACAGACTTAGGTTAAATGCTTTCAAAACCAAGTTCACAAAAAACATCCAGTGTGTATGCGGGGCTGTTGATAGTTGTACAACAGCACATATTTTGTACTTTTGCCCTTATTTTGAATCAGCTCTATCAAAATTCAGAAGAGATGAATCTAAATGCATTTTCCAAGAACCTGTATTTCTTTTGAACTTTGTTCAGAACTTAATGATAAGTCCAGTCGGCTCGTTTTTTATGATTTCTGAATATTTTAGACTGTGTTTTTTTAACTATTGCAATTTGATTTGTTAATGTTGATTTTTGCTAAGGATTGTTCTTTTGTAGTATTTCCACTATTTAACACACACACACAGGCGCACACACACACACACACACACACACACACACACACACACACACACACACACACACACACACACACACACACACACACACACACACGCGCGCGCGCGCGCGCGCGCACGCACGAACACGCGTGCACGCACGCATGCATACTACACACTCATACATATATACAAGTAAACACTCACTTCCTGTCTAATATCACTTTAAAGTGAAAAGACGTTAAATCGAAGAACAACAACAACAACAACAACAACAACAACACACACACACACACACACACACACACACACACAAACACACACACACACACACTTTCCAAAAGAAAATTTATTTTGCAAAACTGTTACCATTTATGGGATGATATATTGGTTTGTACATATGTTTTCAAATTTGTCATTTTCTTTCCTTTTTTTTAAAGTAAAAAATCAGCAGCTCTATTTAGTTGGCGATAGATATTTATTTTCTGAACAGTCTATCATTTTCTTTGTTTATTTTAAATTTCAGCAGGTCATAATCATCCTTAAGAGAGAGAGAGATGGGAGGTGTGAGGGGTGGTGGGATGGTATGAGGATGTGAGTGACAGAAAGAAAATCTTCGTTGTTTGTTGTAGCATGTTATTAAATTGGATCATTCTAGTGCAAACAAGTTAAGGACTGAAATACACCTGGTATATTTCCTGTTGCAAAGATAGTCAAATTTATTAATAATAGAAACAGATGATTAGATCCTCAAGAAGAGAAGGGGGAGACATGGGTAGGAGTGGTGATTCAGAGAAGAGAGAAAGAAGAGAGAGAGAGTATGTGTGTGTGCATGATCATGAGAGTGAGACGAAAGATAGATAGAGCTGAAACAAGATGAGACGTAAGTGCTCAGCACTGCATAATCATGCAAAGAGTTCCATCAATTGAAAGTAAATCATTTCAAGAAAATGATCAAATGAGTGCATTTCACTTTGGCACACTGTTGATTGAACCGACCTGAGAGTGAGAAACCACACTCTTAAATCATTCCAGGAAAATGATTAGATATATTGTGTCCCACTGTTGCAGAGTCTTGTATTGAACTGAAGTGAGGAAGCACTCTCCCTCTTGTTGCTCGGTTACATGTGACGCTTGGAATGGCACGTAAAGATGCTACTGGAGTTCAGACTCCAACTGAACAATACAGGAAACAGATTGGTATGTGCCTGTTGGTGTGTATATCTGTGTGCACGCGCACGTGTGTGTGTGTGTGTGTGAGTGTGTGTGTGTGTGTGTGTGTGTGTGTGTGTGTGTGTGTGTGTGTGTGTGTCTGTTGTTGTGTGTATATCTGTGTATGTTGTTGTGTGTGTGTATGTGTGTGTGTGTGTGTGTGTTTGTGTGTATGTGCATGTGTGTGTGTGTGTGTGTGTGTGTGCACATGTGTGTGTGTGTGTGTGTGTGTGTGTGTGTGTGTGTGTGATATATTACATGCTAGACATTACTGTAGTATCGAATGTAATTGCTCTGTGAAAAAAATGTGCAAAGATATCTACCCAGTTGAGCATCATTTACAGTTTGAAGGTGCAAAGTAAATCCATTGAGCAAAAGCTACCGAAATCTACAGATCCATTGTTACACAAAAATATCCATTTTAAGAATAACACATTGTCTTTCATTTAACATCTTTTTCTTTTCTCCATGTATGGAATATATTGAAGAATATTGCACAGGTGACATAAATTTGTAATTGTAAGATCTGTAAAACGTTTGAATGTTTGTGAAAGATAGATTTCATAATTCAGCCAACCTTGCATTTGGATCAGAATACAGCAAAACACTTCTTATTCATACAATCATAGTTTTGCAGTATCACAATACATTTCTCCACAATAAAACATACAGTGGACTACATATTTTAAGAATGATTTTTGGGTGTTTTTGTGAGTGTGTGTTGTAAGTCATATGATTAGCATTATTATGGAAAGTCAGTGAGTATTTGTTTTTGTTTGAAAGAAAAAGAGAATGATACAAATAGGGGACATAACTGGAATGGAGAAAAATACAATAATTTGTGATTTGCCGTGGATCTTGTCTTGTCCATTCTTTGTTCTTTTCTGTATTTTCAAGCTAAATTTCTTTTTTTTCAGGAAAACAGGACTGGAAAAAATCCAAAAAAGAGGTGAAAGCCCAAAAGAGAAGAGCTGACCAGCAGACGTCAGTAGGAATGGGGGTAAGAACAGTGTGCCATGGAGAGCATGTAGTGTGTGTGTGTGTATACATGTAGTAGTAGTTCTTTCAGTTTACATCTTTTCACAACATTATGTTTTTTTAGATAAGATGAGAGAGAATGTGTGTGTTTGTGTATGAATGTGTATGTATGTGTGTGTGTATGTGTGTGTATGTTTGTGTGTGTGTGTGTGTGTGTGTGTGTGTGTGTGAAGATGGATACACAACGAAGAACATCTACCAATACCACATTTAAGAAGATACCCAACTGGACTACAAATTTAATAAACAAAACATGGCTTTGAAAGCAAAATCAGTATTGAAAACAAAACAAAATGAAACAAAGAAAGAAAGAAACAAACAAAAAAGGTATATGTCATACACATGCATGAAAATACGACAGTTGCTTGGGGGAACAAAACATGAGCTGAGACCACTCCAGCATGAGGCAGACAATGGAGAACTATTTTCAGTTCAGATGTAGGGAAGGATGAAGGAATGGATTTGCTGAGTTTATATATAACATAAAATCACAATGGAAATTTTCTGCAAGTGTTCATATATTTATTCTGTGCATAAAGTTACCACCAAAAAAAATTATAGATGACACAGACATTAAGTGCACAGAAATGTCAGACATGGAATTAAATGTAAGCCAGTTTGGACACGATACATTTTTTTTTTGCTGGAAATAGTAAGAAATTCCAAAGAAAATTTTTATTTGAGATATTGAATGATTTGGAGGATATTTCAGACTCAAAAAGAAATTTTGGTAATTTCAAAAAAGAGAAAATGAAAGAAAGAGAGAGAGAAAAAGAAAGAAAAAAAGAACTTGTATCATTGGGACAAAAAAAGAAATAGAGAATTATGTACCTAGCTGAAAAATTATTGTCATGGAACTCTTAAAGGTTTCAAATACCAGGACTCTGTTTCAAAAATGACTCTCAAAGATTTCAAATACCAGGACTCTGTTTCATAAATGACTCTCAAAGATAACAGAAACAAAAATAGCAGATAAGTTTGTGGAGGTGAGGAATATACTTCAGACATGGTCAAAACAAATGCTCACCCCTCCAGGCAGAGGCACAGTATTAAAATCTCTTTTGCTAAAATCACCTGGGATAAAAAGGTAAAGAAAAAGTAGCGTTTGGGATAGAAAGCAGATGAAAATAAAGAAAAGGTATTGCATTGTGTTGAAAATGGAGTAAAGGATGACCATATATACAAACTTTCATGCAAGCACAAATTTAGTAATAAACCTGTCATTGCCTAGAAAATTCATGCTAAGAAATTCAAAATGGAAAACAATTTCATTTCAACGTTTAGTGTAGCAATAAATAGTTGCAGAAACTTTGGTTCTATTAATAGATGTTTTTGGTGAAAAGGTTATGATATGCAGTTAAAAGAAAAGTAGGTGTCATTGCCTGAGTATTTGATAATCAATTATTATCAGTACTCTCTCTCTCTCAGTATGGTTCTCTCTCTCCTCACTATGGTTGCATGACCGCCTGTGTTTGCTTGTTCGCTTTCTTACATTATTTCATTTGCACTGCATGTTGTAGTCCCTACTCAGGGCAAGGACTGGATGTAAAAAAAGCACATCAGTGCTTATCTATTATCCTCATAAATAAAGAATTTTATCTTCTCTCTCTCTCTCTGAGTCTCTCTCTCTCTCTCTCTCTCTCTCTCTCTGAGTCTCTCTCTCTCTCTCTCTGAGTCTCTCTCTCTCTCTCTGCCTGTCTGTCTGTCTGTCTCCCTGCAAGCCTGCCTGATTGTCTGTCTGTCTCTCTCTCTCTCTCTCTCTCCCTCTCCCTCCCCCCCTCCCCCTCTCTCTCTCTCTCTCTCAGTGCGTGCGTATATGTGTGTGTTCCAAATTCTGTACTTACTTTGTCATTCATTTTACTGTCTGTTTCTATACATGCTGATTGTTGTATATGTTATAGTCCATTTCTATATGTTTCCCCAGCCCCCCCACCCCACCCCACCCCCACCCCCACTCCCCCCCCTTCTCTCTTCTTCCCCTTCATTATTCTTATTTTTATTTTTATTATATTTTTTTCTCCATTTCCTTTTAATTTCATTTGATGTTCCACTATGATTGCATGACCACCTTGTGTGTTTGCTTATTTGCTTTCTTATATTATTTCATTTCACTGCATGTTGTAGTCCCTACTCAGGGCGAGGACTGGATGTAAAAAAGCGCGTCAGTGCTTATCTATTATCCTCATAAATAAAGAATTTTATCTTCTCTCTCTGTCTCTCTCTCTCTCTCTGTCTCTCTCTCTGTCTCTCTCTCATTACTCCCAAAATTTTCTTAATTCTAAATCCTGGACATCTTCATGGTTACATTATAATGTGATAGTCAAGAAACTGAGAGAACTTGTGTTTTGCCATGTTTCAGGGTGTCTTGGTGGTTATCGTGACATTCCTCGGAGTGATGGGGGGGCTTTACGGCTTCCTAGTCTGGTACCTGGAACAGCCGTCACCTTAGATCTTTGCTGCAGGACAGAAAGCTGAGGGAAGTCATGAATATGTGTGTGCTAGGTGAATGTGAGATCTTTGAAGAGTCAGTTTCAGCTTCATCAAGGAAGCGTCACTGTGTTTGGACTGTTCCATGTCAGGAAGGCGTCGCTCCATATGGACTATTCCAGATACAGTATACTACATCTGCAAACCCTTTAGGTCACAGTGCAATGGAGTTACAGCAAAAAGTGAACTGATGAAAAAAGAGAAAAAGTTATTGGATGAGGGTCTCTGATTTTTTTTTTTTTAATGAAGACTTGAATGGTGTCACACTTAAAAAGAATTACAGGAGGGATAGATGAAGGGTGTTTTTGTATGGTATGGTCTTCTGTCATTGAAGATTTGTCCTTGAAAAATTCAGGGCGCTTTGACCTGGAAGAGGGAGTGACCATTATTCTGTCAGATGTAGACACACTATGTATGAAAATGCTGAAAATGGAGATTTCTCTTTCTGAATATTGTTTTGTTTCCCTGTTAACTTTTGTCTTTTATCTATGCACTCTGTTGGTCTTCTATGCATGTTTCATTATTATTGTGTGTTGATCCTGTTTTTGAATCGATTCTATGCACTATCTGTATAATTTTGGAATTTATATGATATTGATTTTCTTTGACAAAAGAAAAAACCCATTGTGGTCAGTTTGGGGCCATGATATGATCTAGTGATGTGCTTATGCTCATGGAAGCAATTACTGCTTTAAAGGGAGCGCATTCTTTGCTCAGTGTTCAAACATATCGGGATTTGAATTTTGCTTTTAGTATATAGGGAAGAGGAGTTTATGACCTTTGACATTGTTGAAATATCTTGAAAGAATGTTTTGCATCACCACGTACTGACCTGCTGGGACACAGGCAGGCAGCATGAATATGCAAATGTTTCATTTCGCTCCTTTTTGCTTCTTTTTCTATCTTCATAATCTATTTCTCTGTGCCTGATCATGTGCATAGTTCAGCAGTATTGAGGTCTATGCACAGAATGTTCATTTTATGTGTTGTGTCATATCGATTTTCTTTTGTCTGAGCAAACTTGAAAGTAAATCATCAAAGGCATTACTGGAGTGATCTTGTTAGGAGTTGACTTGGAGTTATTTTCCCACTGTTAGCCAAGTGTTCTGCATACTTTGCAAGCATACATTCCTCTACACAAAATCTGATTAGTCTTCAGAACAAGCATGATATTTATTATGACATTTGAATTTGTGGTGTATCATTGCGTTAATCTGTTATATTAACTTTTTTTTTTTTAAAGAACTGGTATGAAATATGCATGTGTGATATAAGTGATACTTAATTCATTTGATAGAAAACTGCAGTCTGTGTGGGTTTTCCCCAGGAAATTTTACAGGAACAGGAATCAATTTTCTTTCCTGCTTTTTGAGGACACTATCATGTTTCTTGAATGAAGTCTTGCAAATCAAAATGAAAAAAAAAAAAAAGAAAAGAGGCTTGTAATTGTATGTATCAACTAGGTGACAAATTATAGTGTTCAATCAGCTGTCTCCAGGAAAAACAGAAAAAAGTAGTTTGTCTTTACCCTTCATGCATTACTTTATAATAAGAATGTTTTGTTTTTGTGTTCAGCCTGCACGGCAACGATCACCAGTGGGTGTCATCGTTTAAAACTGACCCAGCAGGAAAGGACATCTTAAATGAGGCAGAGAACAGTAAGTAAACAAACAAGTAGGGTAACTCTTGCTCCATGATGAAATATATATTTGCCCATAACTCCAATCGAAGGTTTTCTTGTTTGTTGGCGTGTGCTCTGTGCTAGGCGATTTGGTGTTGTAAGCGCCATTCATTTGAATTTACATGTATTAATTTCATCATGGGAGCAAGAGTTACCCTACTTTGTTTGTTATTAAGGAACACACAGGATTTTACAGGTATTGTGTCTTTTTCTCTCTTTGATCTTTTCCCCATTTTCCCCTTTTTTTTTTTCTGTTTTTCTGTTTAGTAATACAGCACAGTAAAGGCTTGGCAGTACAGAACTTCATGACTGAAATTCTGTTTTTTTTAAAGTCTGTTTTTTTTAACCATTTTTTTTTTTTCCCTTTTGTCTATATCGTAGGCATTTGATTGTTGGGTCATTGAAGTTGTAGAGATTCACCATGTAGGCATGGAATTATGGGAGGCTGAGATTGACCCGCTTTCTTTACCATTCTTTTTCTTGCCATAAGTGCATGAAGAGTCACTGGGATGCCCGCACTGAGGAGCTGGACACAGCCTCTTCCTGACCTGCAGGTTGTGTACCAGGGCCTGGGTCTGTGAATGTGTTACTTCTCCATTCTGCAGTGTTGTCAGTCCAATAGGTTCTTTTTTAAAAATTTTTTTAATACATTTCTCTTCTCTTTCATCTCACACTCTCAGCGGTTTCCAGAAGATTTTTTTTAAAAATAACAAGGCTATCTTTACATGGCCATGCCAGTATACTTTTCTTCTCTAAACTCATGTCAGCCAATTTTCATTTGCTCTGATTGGCTGCTTGATTTGACCACATTAGTTTTCCCTGGAACAGAATCAGCTATCCCATTGGCTGCAAGTGAGGAGAGGGAGTTTTCAAGCAGTGAAAATCTGACCCTGCCAGTGCTTCGAGGTCAAGACTCTCAGCACGGCGGCTGAATGCTGTATGTGACTGTGAGTCCTGCCATGTACAGTGTACGTCATAGTAAAGTCTCTCTTTCCATAAAGACTTCAGTGGTCAGGATGTCTGGAAGTGTGCACAGAGAGGTTTCACTGTCACCCATGAGACAGTTTTCTGCAACCCAGTGAGCATTGTGAGTGTGACCATCATGTGTGTGTGTACATCTTCCATCACCTATCTTGGAATCTTGAAGACTTTTCAACCAGCTTCCTCCTCTCCTCCCAGTTCTTGGACGCTCTCAGACAGTTGCTGAGTGTGAGGCCAGTCCATGCACTGATGTCGTCCTCCCATCTCTTTCTCCATCTTCCACTCCTTCTGCCTCCTCACTGTGTAGGATGGTTTTGGCAAGTCCTGTTGATCTTGATACATGATCATACCATTTCATTTTCCGTCTTTTCTCTGTGGACAACAGGTTTTTCAAATGGTTCAATACTTTGCCTTATTTTGGTCCTGACAACAGCACCAAAAACATTCACAACCTTATTTTGAACGTTGGTGTTAATGACATTTTCGCTAGAACTTACACATTTGTCTTGATTTGATTCTGTACATACAAATACGTTATTTTTTTTTTCACAGTTGCAAAAAAAAAAAAAAAAAAAAAAAAAAAAAAGTGTTTGGTTTCAGGCTTACAGTCCCACTTTTATGCCTATGAACGAAGATGCAGCTGTGTGTTTTTTTCTCTCTCCTTCTTCTGTGCATTGTGGTG
>JADBJO010007220.1:40000-62500 GCA_016801955.1 Conus betulinus
AACAACCACCACCGCTTTCAGTCTCTCACCTGCAGGCCTATAGGCTGGCCGATGTATCGACCACCACCATTTTCAGTCTCTCACCTGCAGGCTTATGAGCTGGCCGATGTATCGACCACCACCATTTTCAGTCTCTCGCCTGCAGGCCTATAAGCTGGCCGATGTATCGACCACCACCATTTTCAGTCTCTCTCACCTGCAGGCCTATATAGGCTGGCCGATGTATCGACCACCACCATTTTCAGTCTCTCACCTGCAGGTCTATAAGCTGGCCGATGTATCGACCATCACCATTTTCAGTCTCTCACCTGCAGGCCTATAAGCTGGCCGATGTATCGACCACCACCATTTTCAGTCTCTCGCCTGCAGGCCTATAGCTGGCTGGCCGACGTATCGACCACCACCATTTTCAGTCTCTCGCCTGCAGGCCTATAAGCTGGCCGACGTATCGACCACCACCATTTTCAGTCTCTCGCCTGCAGGCCTATAAGCTGGCCGACGTATCGACCATCACCATATTCAGTCTCTCACCTGCAGGCCTATACTCTCACCTGCAGGCCTATAAGCTGGCCGATGTATCAACCATCACCATTTTCAGTCTCTCACCTGCAGGCCTATAAGCTGGCCGATGTAATAGTCATCCAGCATGGACACCGCGTCCACAGAGTGACCTTTGTCGAAGAAAGCTGCAGAAGCGTCACCCCCAGCGTACTCCAGGATGATGTCAGCGCCCCCTGGATGCTGAAAACACGGATGAGATACGATACATCAGTTTCAGATGGATTTGCATTTGAAAACCAGATGATGAACTGCATTTTACATGACGCAGACTAATCACTGCTTCATATCAGACGAATTAAAGAAAGAAGAAGAGCTAAGAATTTAAACGAACTGAAGAACGTCGTAGGACTGGGAAGAGAACAACTGAAGGCAGTGGGCAGCACCAAATCAATTTCAGGTTCCCCCCCCCCCCCCCCCCCCCTTCACACACACACACACACACCCCTCTGCCCCTACCTCCAACCGCAACATGAGAACTAGCTCGGCTAGACAGACAAGATTATCAGTCCCTAACTGAAGGGGTAAAGGGACGGAGGGGGTTGGGGGATGGAGGGAAGGGGGAAGAGTGGGAGGGGAGATGGTGAGAACACAACTGATGTTCCTCGTCCAGAGGTCGTGCGCGCGCACGCACGCACGCATGCACGCACGCACGCACACACATACACGCACACGCACGCACACACACACACACACCTTGTTGAAATGAGCATTAATGTTATTTTGACGATCTCTCATGGGCGTTAAAATCAATGTCACATCGAGTGATAATTTGTCAGGGTGACGAGTGAAATGCACACTTATTTTTGGCACAGCGGGAAAACCCGCAGCCCAACTGAAAATGTTGCCATTGAGTGTGGAGAGCTTCCGTTCACATTCTCTGATTTTGACAGTAACCACGCGTATATGACGGGAAAACACACACACACACACACACACACACACACACACTCTCTCTCTCTCTCTCTCTCTCTCTCTCTCTCTCTCTCTCTCTCTCTCAATAAAGATTATCATCATCATCATCATCATCATCATCATCATCATCTCTCTTTTACAACTTATCCCAAATTATAGACATGCCCACCCGTCTAACGCCTACTAGCGAAACATTAATTGACCACATCTATCTTTCTGAACCACATAACGTCATTGAGAAATGTGTGCCTTTGAATGGATGCAGTGACCACTTTCCAATTTGTATTACGTGGAAAAGAAGGGGAATCAAAATTCCTAAAACTGGGCACAAACGTATCACTTATAGATCTTTGGACAATTCCGTGAAGATAACTTTCTCACTGACCTCATGAATTCCCCCCTCATAAATGTTTATAATTACACTGATCCAAAGAAAGCGCTAGAGTTTTGGCTACATACGTTTAATTCTGTTTATGACAAGCATGCGCCATTCAAAACGCGTAGAGTTAAACATAGTGCACAACCAAAGTGGATGACTGATGAAATACAAGCTGCTTGTTTCTTACGCGACGATCTGTTTGAAGCAGAAGGGAAGTCGGATGGATTTAAAAGGCAACGTAATAAAGTCAATTCACTCAAACGGACAGCAAAAATGAAATTTTTTTTCGTGAACTTGTAGCTAACAAACAAAATTCGAAGTCCATATGGCAAGCAATAAATGAACTTACGAATAAAATTTCACAGTCAAAGATAAGTCCCATAATCAGCATAAAACCAAATGAACTCAACAAATACTTTACAACAGTTGCAGAACACATTGTCAAAGAAAAGAATACTGACTCGAATGAACTACGAAAATTGAAAAACTTTTGTAGTGCTAAGAACATTCGTTCAGCTCCACCAGTTCCACCTATGACAGTCAGTGATGTTTACACAGCTTTATGCCAATTAAAGCAGACAGGAAGTCATGGACTTGATGGGATTGATGGAAAGATTCTGAAACTATCAGCACCAGTTATATGTGAAACTCTTACCTATATTTACAATTTATGCATTGATAAATGTCACTTTCCTGCTCAGTTCAAAGTTGCAAAAGTAATACCCATTTTCAAATCTGGAGACAAATCTGATCCATCTAACTATAGACCTATATCTATTTTGTCAGTTCTTTCCAAGCCCTTGGGAAAACACATAAATAAACATCTTTGCCACCATTTTGACTCTTCCAACCTACTAAATAAAAGTCAGTCGGGGTTCAGGAAAAATCATTCTTGTCATACAGCACTTACAAATCTAGTGGATCAATGGCTAGCCAATATTAATGAAAATATATATTGTGGTGCACTGTTCGTTGATTTTTCAAAGGCGTTTTGATGTCATTGACCACAAATTGTTATGCAGGAAGCTATTATATCATGGTATAACAGGAAATACCTTCCATCTAATCACATCATTCCTAGAAGACCGTCAAACAAACCGTTTGTGTCAACAACAATTTATCAGAGAAGCTACCTATCCAACATGGGGTACCCCAGGGTTCTGTGTTAGGCCCGTTGCTGTTCTCAGTTTATATAAATGATCTCCCTCTTTATACTGAGGATTCATGTCAACTCTTTTGTGATGACACCACTGTCCATACAAGTAGCTCCAGCTTAGAAGCTGTTTTCACCTCATTACAGAAGAATGCTGATATCTTAAGTAATTGGTGCAATGTAAATCACATGTCACTGAATCCTAACAAAACAAAACTAATGCTCATAACAACAAGGCAAAGAAGACAAAACATAACCACGCAGCCTCCATCTGTTTTTGTCAATAATCAGGAAACTGAAGTGGTGGATAACCATCGAGTTCTAGGCGTATATGTTGATAATAATCTCTCTTGGTCTTATCACCTTCGCAGTTTTATGTAAATCAATATCCAGACAAACATATCAGCTGTGCAGGATTAAGCATTTCTTAAACCTTCATGCCAGGAAATTATTCCTACATGCACATTCTCTCTTCAATCAATTATTGTTCAACACTATTTGATTCTGCTAGTGCTAATGCCATGAAACCTCTTACGAGTGTCTACAAAAGAGCACTTAAAGCAGTTCTATTAAAATCGTCTAGTCTTAGTGAAGGGGATTATACTAAAGCAGGGGCCCTTCTGCTAAACGAAATGTTTTGCTGTCAACAATGTTTGCTAATGCAAAAAATTGCGTCTGCTTTAGCACCACAAACTCTTCAGTCTAAATTAACAAAAACCCGAAGGATTCAACCAAATTCCAGATTCTCACACCTAGAATAGATCTGTTTAAATCAAGCTTATCTTACTCTGGTAGTGTGGTTTGGAATTCACTTCCACTATATTTCCGATGCACCCAAAATGCAGAATCCTTCAGGAAAAAAACTAATTACACATTTCACAGCAGGTCACTACTATTAGGGATAAAATACATATACCAGAGCACACCCTTTGTTTTTTTGCTAAATATTAAACTGATACGCCCCTTCCTTTTCTTAAACCAGATAATGACAAATTGAGAGATATGGTTACCATTGTTTTATTAATGACTGTAATTATATTATGATGAATGAATGTTGTGATCACTGACTTCACTGGTGCATTGCCACTAACTGATTGTTGTCCTAATACTTTTGATTTATTGAAGCACTGTATCTACATGATTGTAAATGTGTGCCCTGCCCTGGTAACTGTTTGATTATATATATGTATTGTTGCTTGTTCAAATTTTATAGTAATGTTTATCATATATTATTTTGGATAAGAAAAAATGGAAATATTCTCTCTCTCTCTCTCTCCTCTCTCTCTCTCTCTCTCTCTCTCTCTCTCTCTCTGTCTTTTTCCTTTATTTTGTTCAAGCTCATATTCCTGATCTCCACCTGTTTAACAGTTCATTACTTTTTAATCTGAGACACCCTCTCGGTATTATCATCGTAACTCTGGTTGTCGTGCTTGTCATACTGTTGATTTGTAAGAATGAATGATGTGTATTATCAGATGAGAGAGTGACAAGGCAGAGTAAGACTAAGCATCAGGCTAGAATGTCCTTTCTTTGAAATGAAAGTAAGTCAATCAATTAGAATAAAAGATAGAGGTCAAGCCGAAGATGTTGCAGATTACTGTTCTTGTAAAAAATCCAAGGTCGTGGTTTCATCGGAAATTCCCGGTTTACACACACACACACACACACTATATATATATATATATATATATATATATATATATATATATACCACACCATTCATCTGTCTCTGTCTGTCTGTCTGTCCTCTCTATCTGTGTCTCTTTCTGGTCTGTCGGTCTCTCTCCTCCAAGCATCCACTCATCTCTATCTGTGTGTGTGTGTGTGTGTGTGTGTGCGTGCGTGCGTGCGTGCGTGCGTGCGTGCGTGCGTGTGTGTGTGTGTGTGTGTGTGTGTGTGTCCTCCAATAATCCTCCTCTCTCTCTCTCTCTCTCTCTCTCTCTCTCTCTCTCTCTCTCTCTCTCTCTCTCTCTCTCAAAGAAATTACGACTTTGTCGGGAATTTCCGTTAAAAAAAAAAAAGCTCTCATCGATCTAATGCTGAAACCAGCATGATAGGATTAAATTATTATGCCCCGTTACTACGGTACAATAATCTGCAGCGCAGCTTAAGAGGCAGTCAAGGAAAGCCTGCGCCAGCAAGCAAGAGAAGGTCTCCCACATTGCCTGTCCTAGCTATCATCATTCTGTGCACACATTGACTTGATCAGGCACCTGCGTGTCCACAAGTCATCTCCGCCGCCCCCCCCCCCCCCCCCCCCTCTCCCTCAACCCTAAGATTTCTGAAGTCGTTCTCTGTGACTCGATCGACGAACAACAACAATTATCGTACAATCTCATATTTTTGTCTCGCTGCGAGACAACCGCGGAAACGTGTAACATGAATTCCCGTTTTTAAAGAAAAACCCAAGGCAATTTAAATACTAAAGTACAATCCCAAATTCTTGTCTCCACGACTATTTGGGAACATTTCTTATTCAAAACATTATTTAACTTAGTATTTTGTTTGTGTAATTTGGTATAAAATTCGACTTTAAAGTTCAGACTGAAGTAGAAAATAAATTTTTTGTTTAAGTTAATAAGTCACCTGTCTGTCTCGTAGGCAAAGAATGTTCGCTATATAAAAATCATTTTCTGTGTGATTATAGCGAGGTGGGCCGTGGTTCAGGCTATTTCGTCAGTGATGACCCCCCCCCCTTGGCCTGTGCTAAATTCTTAGTCTGCCTCTCATTTTCTTTTTTTCTTCCCCCCCCCCCCCCCCCCCCCCCCCCCCCCCCCTTTCCTTTTGTTTTTAAATTCACGTTTTCACCTCATCCCTCCCTCCTCACTGTACGCCATACGTGAAATTTAAGTCAATCAGTGCGCGTGCGTGTGTGTGTGTGTCCTTTACAATACATTCGTTAGGGCTCAGTTTTCATTCTATTGGACAGCGGTCATTTTTTTTTTTTTGAACAAAAGTCTGCGATGTAAGCATGCCATGTGGCACCAGTTCCAGCACCATCATTTCTAACCTTCCCATCAAAACCAGCGATACATCAGCATCCAGTCTGAATCCAAATCAAAGATAACAGTAATGCTGAAACCAGCATTGATAGATTAAATTATTATGCCCCGTTACTACGGTACAATAATCTGCAGCGCAGCTTAAGAGGCAGTCAGGAAAGCCTGCGCCAGCAAGCAAGAGAAGGTCTCCCACATTGCCTGTCCTAGCTATCATCATTCTGTGCACACATTGACTTGATCAGGCACCTGCGTGCATGCCATGTGGCACCAGTTCCAGCACCATCATTTCTAACCTTCCCATCAAAACCAGCGATACATCAGCATCCAGTCTGAATCCAAATCAAAGATAACAGTATCATATTGTGATTTTGTTTCGTTCTGTTTTGGTGTGTGTGTGTGTGTGTGTGTGTGTGTGTGTGTGTGTGTGTGTGTGTGTGTGTGTGTGTGCACGCGCGCGCGCGCGCGCGCGCGTGCGTGCGTGCGTGCGTGCGTGTGTGCGTGCGTGAGTGCGTGCGTGTGTTGATATGGCTCAGAACATGTAGGATATCATATATCCCTCGAGTTCATCGCACCTACAAGTCCCCCAAATTTCTCGTCTTTCTCTCCCTCTCCCAAGGATTTCATTTTTTCTGCCCCGCTCCCCCCCCCCCCCCCCCCCCCCCCCCCCCCTCTCCTCCCCCCCCTCACCCCCCCCTCATTTTCTTATCCTCTCACTCACCCTTTCCTGCACTCCTTTCGCTCCTGCGTCTCTCTCTCTCTCTCTCTCTCTCTCTCTCTCCCCCTCCCTCCCCCCCCCCCCCCCCCCCCCCCCCCCCCCCGCCCCGTCTCTCTCATTTTACTAACTTTTTCTTTTATTTCCTATTTATATATGTCGTATCTTATTTTAGTTCTAGCCACTTTTTGCATGCTTCTTTTTGTTGCCTCATCTTGTTTCCTCGTAAATCAAGAATGTTGCTTTGGGGGTCTTGTGTTCTTGTGTTTGCCCTCCCCCCACCAACCTCTCCCTCTCCCCTCACTCCGTCCTCTCTCTCGTCTCTCTCTCCTCCTCAAATCCTCCTCCTCTCTCTCTCTCCGGACTCCGTCTCCTCTCTCCCTCCCAGTCCTCCGCCCTCTCTCTCTCCCTCTCTCCTCTCTGCTCCCCTCCCTCTCCCTTCCTCTCTCCTCTCACTCTCTGTCTCTTGTTGCCGTCTCTCTCTTCTCTCTCATCTCTCTTCTCCCCTCTACTCTCTCTCATCTCCTCTCCTCTCTCTCCTCTCTCTCCATCCTCTCCTCTCTCCTCCCTCCCTCTCCTCTCTCCCTCCCTCCTCCCCTCCATCTTCCTCTCTCCTCACCGTCTCCCCCTCTCCTCTTCACTCTCTCGCCCTTCCTCTCGCTCTACTCCCTCCGCTCGCCCCTCCCTCTCCTCTCTCCTCCCTCTCTCACTCTCACTCCGCCCCTCTGGTTCCCTCGGCTCTCTCTCCTCTCCTCGTCTCCTCCTCCATCCTCTCTCCGCTCTCGTTCCTCTCTCCTCTCTCAGCTCTCTCCCCTTCTCTCCCTCTCGTCTCTGCTCCCTCCTCCCTTCTCCCCTCTCTCTCTCTCTCGCCCTCTCTCTCCTCTCCCACCTCAACCCTCTCTCCTCCCTCTCTCCCCGTCTCTCCTCTCTCTCCCCTCTCTCTCTCTCTTCTCTCTCCTCTCTCCTCCCTCGCCTCTCCACCCCCTCTCCTCTCCTCTCTCTCCTCTCCTCACTCTCTCTCGTCTTCTGCTCCTTCCCTCTCTCTCTCTCTCTCTCTCCTCTCTCTCCCTCCTCTCTCGCCTCCCCTCTTCGCTCCTCTCTCCTCTCTCTCTTCTCTCTCTCATCTCTCCTCTCCTCTCTCTCAATCTCCTCTCTCATCGCTGCTCTCTCTCTCTCTCTCTCTCTCTCTCTCTGCCTCTCTGGTCTTTTTTGAGACAGTTGCCAAACGGCCACGCTTAATGAGCTCGTCTTGTTCCAGGTCTTATTCTCTGGATGTGGGCAGTGGTGTGGCCTCCAGACTGGTGCGGTATTTCCCCGCAGGACCATGTGGCGTCTTCTCTCGCTGGTCTTTTTTCCCCCATCGAGGTGTGGCCGTTCCCTGGCTGTTAATGTTTCTTTTACGGGCGAAGTGAGCGGCATCTAAAGCCGCCATACGCAAAACGCTTTGCCGTGTGTATATTGAGTCCTATGACCCCTGGCGGACGGTGTCACCCAAGGTTTGTTACCCTTCCTCCTTTATATTCCGGAAATTTAAAGTGCATCTCAAACTGAATATAAGAACATAAGTGACTGCTCGTTCTTCGTTTTCCTTGTCCTGAACGCTGTTGATCTTCCCAGAAAAAAGTACTGAGAGGTCGAAACGCGTCGTGCTCTGTCTTGTAACTTATTTTGTGTGCTTGTTTTTCGCGAACTCACGGACAACTATTCTTAAAATTCGGAAATCTAATTCATCAATGTGGCGACGTTGAACTTAAACCCTGGATCAGCATCTGGTTCGAAGTCTGATGGAACGCCCCAGATCCGACTGACCACTGCTGGAGGTGCTGCACGTGGTGACAGTGTGGAGAAACCAAGACCTACTCCTGAGGAAACATCAGCCCACTCATTTGACCCTACCCTGAAGGTCGTGATGACTGTTTTCAATACGAAATTTGTCCAAAAAATATGATGCTATCAAACAGATCAAGGATGCTTTCGCTAATTTCTGGTGCGGATTTAGTGACTGGAAGCAAGTACTTTTTGATCTTGAAAACACACACACACACACACACACACACACACACACACACACACACACACACACACACGCACACACACACACGCACACACACACGCACGCACACACACACACACACACACACACACACACACATGCACACGCACACACATTTTGATCAAATTGTAACAACACGAAAATATTTGTCTTTTTGTTCGAGTTTAAATAACTCACCTATTTGTCTTTTAAGCTCCCAGTTTTTGTACTATGGAAGGATTTGCTCACTCTATAATAGTTGTTTCAGGTTTATTGTAAACAATGATAAAATCCCGCTGTAACTAACGCTAGGTAGTCCTGCCTCTTCATACATACTTTGTTTGGCTCCCCTCTTCTCTCCCCTCCGTGCAATTCAAGTCTCACTCTTTGGGTCCCCCCTTCCTCCCCCCTCCCACCCCCCAGCCAAATTCCCTGTCATAGTAACACATTCGTTACGGATCTTACTACATTTTGTAGGATGACAATATTTTGGCGTAGTGGTCTGTAACGAATCAAAGCATGCCACGTGGTAAAGGTTTATGCATTACGAAATCTGTCTGTCGGACCAAAACTAGAAAATATACTAGCATCCAGTAAGTTTCCAACGCATAACTACTGCAGCTGAGCTGTAATCTTTTAGTAATAGGGTAGTAAATCAAAATAACAGCTAACAGCGGAGCACGCCCTGTCTGATTCAGAGTAGGTGCGGTAGAGATCACGCAGGCTGTCAAAGGCCCCCATCAAGTTCATTGAAAATGTGTCACTCACAAATCTACCTTTCTCTCCCTCTCCCAGAGAAACTCACTCTGTCTGCTCCCCTTCCCCCCTCCCCCCGACTCCCCCTCCCTTTCCCTTCTACAGCCCACCTTAAATATTCCCCTCCCCTCCCCCCCCCTCTCTCTCTCTCTCTCTCTCTCTCCTTCCTCCATCCCTATCTCACTCTCTCGTTCATCTCTCTTCCCTGTCCCTCCCCACTCCCATTTCAGTCTCTCTGACTCTCCGTCTGTCTGTCTGTCTCCCTCCCTCCCCCTGTCTGTCTGTCAGTGAGTCTCTCTCTCTCCTCTCTCCTCTCTCTCTCTCTCTTTGGTTTTTTCATGTTCATCTTTTCTGACCTCCACCCGTCCAATCCCCATCCCCACCCCCCCCCCCCCCCCCCCCCCCCCCCCCCCCCCCCCCCCCCCCTCTTTATTTCAGTAATGGGAGACAACTCGTCACTATTATCAAGATCATGTTCGCAGTGTTTTCTATCAGTCTGTTTTTTCAGAACGAATGATACACAAACACTGATATTTGCACGACAAAGACAAATTGTAACACCAGAAATCGGCCTGGAGTCGTCTTCCCTGGGTTTTAAAGATCTGTCAATCAATCAGCCAATGCCTCATTAGAGAAACAGACAGACAGACGAGAAAGGTGCCACAGATTACTTCCCTGTAAACAGGAAGACCCGATTTCATCGGGAATTTCCGTTTTTAAAACCACCATGCAGCTCTCGTCAGTCTAATGAATAAAATACGATGTTATTTTTTTTCCAGTAGTAAGACCATGTTGCAAAATTCGCAGCATATGAAAAATTATGTAAACTAACATACTGTGTCAAATTCAAAACCTCCATCCATTCAGCCGGAGATCCTCTCTCTCTCTCTCTCTCTCTCTCTCTCTCTCTCTCTCTCTCTCTCTCTCTCTCCGTGATTTATTCCTATTCATCTTGACCCCTGTGTGCTCGAAAATCAGTATTTCATTGTATATTGAACCGAAAGTACCTGTGGATGTACTATTATTTAGATCACGTTTGCAGTGTCCTCATCGCAGTTGATTCGTCAGGGATGAAGGCTGTATGCATTATGAGTAAGGCATCAGCCTGGCATCAGAATAGTTGTGTTTCTATTCCGACACATCGATCAGTACCTCATTAGAGAGAGAGAGAGAGAGAGAGAGAGAGAGAGAGAGAGAAACTGCTGTAGATTACTATCCTTTTAAAAAGATATCACGACTTTGTCGGGAATTCCCGTTTTTAAAAAATAGCTCTCATCAATCTAGTACTGAAACCAGCATTGACAGGATTAATACGTTTATTATGCTCCGTCACTATTGTACAATAATCTGCAGCGCAACTACAGAGACAGCTAAGGAAAGCCTGCACCAGCAAGCAAGAGAAGGTCTCCCACATTGCCTGTCCAAGCTGTTACCACACATTCTGTGCACGCATCAGCTTGATCAGCCACCTGTGTGTCCACAAGTCATCTCACCTCCCCTCTCTCTCTCCCTCAACCCCAAGATGTCTGAAGTCGTTCTCTCTGACTCGACAGACGAACAACAACAATTATCGTACAATCTCATATTTTTGTCTGCGAGACAACCGCGGGAAACGTGTAATATGAATTCCCGTTTTTATTTAAAAAAAAAAAAAAACAAGGCAATTAAATACTGAAGTACAATCTCAAAGTCTTGTCACCACGACTATTTAGGCACATTTTGTTATTCAAAACATTATCTAACTTAGTATTTTGTTTGTGTAATTTGGTATAAAATTTGACCTTAAAGTACAGAAAGAAGTAGAAATAAATTTTTGTTTAAGTTAGTACGTCACCTGTCTGTCTGGTTGGCAATGAATGTTTGCTATATATAAATCAGTTTCTGCTCGTACAGACGGGGGGGTGGGCCGTAGTTCAGGCTATTCTGTCAGTAATGACTCCCATTGGCCTGTACTAAATCCTTAGTCTACCTCTGTCTTTCTTTTTCCTACTTTTTTTTTTTTTTTTTAAATCCATGTTTTCCCCTCATCCCTCCCTCCTCATTGTATCCCATCCGTGCAATGTAAGTCAATTAATCTCTCTCTCTCTCTCTCACTCTCTGATTTATTCCTATTTATCTTGCTCCCTGTGTGCTCAAAAACTCAGTATTCCATTGTATATTGAACTGAAAGTACCTGTGGATGTACTATTATTTAGATCACCTTTGGCAGTGTCCTCATCGCTGTTGATTTGTCAGGGATGAAGGCTGTATGCATTATGAGTAAGGCATCAGCCAGGCATCAGAATAGTTGTGTTTCTATTCCGACACATCGATCAGTACCTCATTAGAGAGAGAGAGAGAGAGAGAGAGAGAGAGAGAGAGAGAGACTGCTGTAGATTACTATCCTTTTAAAAAGAAAATTACGACTATCGGGAATTCCCGTTTTTAAAAAAATAGTTCTCATCATTCTACTACTGAAACCAGCATCGATAGGATTAATGCGCATATTACGCTCCGTCACTATTGTACAATAATCTGCAGTGCAACTACAGAGACAGCTAAGGAAAGCCTGCGCCAGCAAGCAAGAGAAGGTCTCCCACATTGCCTGTCCAAGCTGTTACCACGCATTCTGTGCACGCATCAGCTTGATCAGCCACTTGTGTGTCCACAAGTCATCTCACCTCCCCTCTCCCTCTCCCTCAACCCAAGATGTCTGAAGTCGTTCTCTCTCTGACTCGACAGACGAACAACAACAGTTATCGTACAATCTCATATTTTTATCTGCGAGACAACCGCGGAAACGTGTAATATGAATTCCCGTTTTTATTTTTTCAAAAAACCAAGGCAATAAATACTGAAGTACAATCTCAAAATCTTGTCACCCACGACTATTTAGGCACATTTGTTATTCAAAAACATTATCTAACTTAGTATTTTGTTTGTGTAATTTGGTAAAAATTTGACCTTAAAGTACAGAAAGAAGTAGAAATAAATTTTTTGTTTAAGTTAGTACGTCACCTGTCTGTCTGGTTGGCAATGAATGTTTGCTATATATAAATCAGTTTCTGCCTCGTACAGACGGGGTGGGCCGTAGTTCAGGCTATTTCGTCAGTAATGACTCCCATTGGCCTGTACTAAATCCTTAGTCTACCTCTGTCTTTCTTTTCCTTTTTTTTTTTCTTTTTAAATCCATGTTTTCCCCTCATCCCTCCCTCCTCACTGTATCCCATCCGTGCAATTTAAGTCAATTGGTCTCTCTCTCTCTCTCTCTGATCTCTCTCTGATTTTATTCTATTTATCTTGCTCCCTGTGTGCTCAAAACTCAGTATTCCATTGTATATTGAACTGAAAGTA
This sequence comes from Conus betulinus, assembly GCA_016801955.1. NCBI lineage: Eukaryota > Metazoa > Mollusca > Gastropoda > Neogastropoda > Conidae > Conus > Conus betulinus. The sequence continues at coordinate 52,841 of JADBJO010007220.1, forward strand.
CCTGTGGATGTACTATTATTTAGATCACGTTTGGCAGTGTCCTCATCGCTGTTGATTTGTCAGGGATGAAGGCTGTATGCATTATGAGTAAGGCATCAGCCAGGCATCAGAATAGTTGTGTTTCTATTCCGACACATCGATCAGTACCTCATTAGAGAGAGAGGAGAGAGAGAGAGAGAGAGAAGAGAGAGAGAGAGTGCTGTAGATTACTATCCTTTTAAAAAGAAATTACGACTATCGGGAATTCCCGTTTTAAAAAAATAGTTTATCATTCTACTACTGAAACCAGCATTGATAGGATTAATGGCGCATATTACGCTCCGTCACTATTGTACAATAATCTGCAGTGCAACTACAGAGACAGCTAAGGAAAGCCTGCGCCAGCAAGCAAGAGAAGGTCTCCCACATTTGCCTGTCCAAGCTGGTACCACACATTCTGTGCAAGCATCAGCTTGATCAGCNCAGAGACAGCTAAGGAAGCCTGCGCCAGCAAGCAAGAGAAGGTCTCCCACATTGCCTGTCCAAGCTGTTTACCCAACACATTCTGTGCACGCATCAGCTTGATCAGCCACTTGTGTGTCCACAAGTCATCTCACCTCCCCTCTCCCTCTCCCTCAACCCCAAGATGTCTGAAGTCATTCTCTCTGACTCGACAGACGAACAACAACAGTTATCGTACAATCTCATATTTTTATCTGCGAGACAACACCGCGGAAACGTGTAATATGAATTCCCGTTTTTTATTTTTTCAAAAAACCCAAGGCAATTAAATACTGAAGTACAATCTCAAAGTCTTGTCACCACGACTATTTAGGCACATTTGTTATTCAAAACATTATCTAACTTAGTATTTTGTTTGTGTAATTTGGTATAAAATTTGACCTTAAAGTACAGAAAGAAGTAGAAATAAATTTTTTGTTTAAGTTAGTACGTCACCTGTCTGTCTGGTTGGCAATGAATGTTTGCTATATATAAATCAGTTTTTCTGCTCGTACAGACGGGGTGGGCCGTAGTTCAGGCTATTTCGTCAGTAATGACTCCCATTGGCCTGTACTAAATCCTTAGTCTACCTCTGTCTTTCTTTTCTTTTTTTTTTTTTTTTTTTTTTTCTTTTTAAATCCATGTTTTCCCCTCATCCCTCCCTCCTCACTGTATCCCATCCATGCAATTTAAGTCAATTAATCTCTATCTCTCTCATCTCTCTCTCTCTCTCTGATTTATTCCTATTTATCTTGCTCCCTGTGTGCTCAAAACTCAGTATTCCATTGTATATTGAACTGAAAGTACCTGTGGATGTACTATTATTTAGATCACCTTTGGCAGTGTCCTCATCGCTGTTGATTTGTCAGGGATGAAGGCTGTATGCATTATGAGTAAGGCATCAGCCGGGCATCAGAATAGTTGTGTTTCTATTCCGACACATCGATCAGTACCTCATTAGAGAGAGAGAGAGAGAGAGAGAGAGAGAGAGAGAGAGAGAAACTGCTGTAGATTACTATCCTTTAAAAAGAAATTACGACTTTGTCCGGAATTCCCGTTTTAAAAAAAAAAAGAGCTCTCATCAATCTACTACTGAAACCAGCATTGACAGGATTAATACGCTAATTATGCTCCGTCACTATTGTACAATAATCTGCAGTGCAACTACAGAGACAGCTAAGGAAAGCCTGCGCCAGCAAGCAAGAGAAGGTCTCCCACATTGCCTGTCCAAGCTGTTACCACACATTCTGTGCACGCATCAGCTTGATCAGCCACCTGTGTGTCCACAAGTCATCTCACCTCCCCTCTCCCTCTCCCTCAACCCCAAGATGTCTGAAGTCGTTCTCTCCGACTCGACAGACGAACAACAACAATTATCGTACAATCTCATATTTTTGTCTGCGAGACAACCGCGGAAACGTGTAATATGAATTCCCGTTTTTCATTTTAAAAAAAAAAAACCCAAGGCAATTAAATACTGAAGAACAATTTCAAAGTCTGTCTCCACGACTATTTGGGAACATTTTTTATTCAAAACATTATTTAACTTAGTATTTTGTGTCTGTGATTTAGGTATAAAATTTGACCTTAAAGTACAGAAAGAAATAGAAATAAATTTTTTGTTTAAGTTAGTACGTCACCTGTCTGTCTGGTAGGCAATGAATGTTTGCTATATATAAATCAGTTTCTGCCTCGTGTAGACGGGGTGGGCCGTAGTTCAGGCTATTTCGTCAGTAATGACTCCCATTGGCCTGTACTAAATCCTTAGTCTACCTCTGTCTTTCTTTTCCTTTTTTTTTTTTTCTTTTTAAATCCATGTTTTCCCCTCATCCCTCCCTCCTCACTGTATCCCATCCATGCAATTTAAGTCAATTGGTCTCTCTCTCTCTCTCTCTCCCTCTCTCTCTATTCCTATTTATTTATCTTGCTCCCTGTGTGCTCAAAAACTCAGTATTCCATTGTTTATTGAACCGAAAGTACCTGTGGGATGTACTATTATTTAGATCACGTTTGGCAGTGTCCTCATCGCTGTTGATTTGTCAGGGATGAAAGCTGTATGCATTATGAGTAAGGCATCAGCCTGGCATCAGAATAGTTTGTGTTTCTATTCCGACACATCGATCAGTACCCTCATTAGAGAGAGAGAGAGAGAGAGAGAGAGAGAGAGAGAGAGAGAGAGAGAGAGAGAGAACTGCTGTAGATTTACTATCCTTTTTAAAAAAGATATCACGACTTTGTCGGGAATTCCCGTTTTAAAAAAAGCTCTCATCAATCTACTACTGAACCAGCATTGACAGGATTAATACGCTTATTATGCTCCGTCACTATTGTACAATAATCTGCAGCGCAACTACAGAGACAGCTAAGGAAAGCCTGCACCAGCAAGCAAGAGAAGGTCTCCCACATTGCCTGTCCAAGCTGTTACCACGCATTCTGTGCATGCATCAGCTTGATCAGCACCTGTGTGTCCACAAGTCCTCACCTCCCCTCCCCCTCCCCTCTCCCCTAACCCCCAAGATGTCTGAAGTCGTTCTCTCTGACTCGACAGACGAACAACAACAACATTATCGTACAATCTCATATTTTTGTCTGCGAGACAACCGCGGAAACGTGTAATATGAATTCCCGTTTTTTATTTAAAAAAAAAAAAAAAACAAGGCAATTAAATACTGAAGTACAATCTCAAAGTCTTGTCTCTACGACTATTTGGGAACATTTTTTTTTTCAAAACATTATTTAACTTAGTATTTTGTGTCTGTGATTTGGTATAAAATTTGACCTTAAAGTACAGAAAGAAATAGAAAATAAATTTTTTTGTTTAAGTTAGTAGTCACCTGTCTGTCTGGTAGGCAATGAATGTTTGCAATATATAAATCAGTTTCTGCCTCGTATAGACGGGGTGGGCCGTAGTTTAGGCTATTTCGTCAGTAATGACTCCCTTTGGCCTGTACTAAATCCTTAGTCTACCCCGTGTGTCCTTTTTCCTTTTTTTTTTTTTTTTTTTCTTTTTAAATCCATGTTTCCCCTCATCCCCTCCCTCCTCACTGTATCCCATCTGTGCAATTTAAGTCAATTAATCTCTCTCTCTCTCTCTCCTCTCTCTCTCTCTCGCTCCCCCTCTCTTTCTCTCATTTTACTTTTTCTTTTATTTCTATTTTTCTTATGCTGCATCTTATTTTACTTCTAGCCATTTTTGGCATGCTTCTTTTGTTGCCTCATCTTATTTTGCGTTGTTGACCCTACTCAGGGCGAGGACTGGATATAAAAAAGCACATCAGTGCTTACCTATTATTCTCATAAATAGAATTTTGTCTTGTCTTGTCTTCTCCTCTCTCCTCTCTCTCTCTCTCTCTCTCTCTCTCTCTCTCTCTCTCTCTCTCCCTGTTTTTTTTTTTTTTTTGACACAGCTGCCAAACGGCCATGCTTAATGAGATCACGCAGGCTGTCGGAGGACCCCGCCAAGTTAATTGAAAATATATCATCCATACTCTGCTTCTCTTCATTCTCCCAGAGAATCTCGCTCTGTCTCCTTCCCGTCCCCTCCCCAACACGATATCCCTTTCCCTTCTACAGCCCACCTGAAACATTCCCCTACCCCTCCCTCTCTGTCTGTCTGTCTCTGTCTGTCTGTCTGTCTGTCTGTCTGTCTGTCTGTCTGTCTCTCTCTCTCTCTCTCTCTCTCTCTCCTCTCTCCGTCTCTCTCTCTGTCCTCTCCTTCCTCAATCTCTATCTCACTCTCTCGCTCATCTCTCTCCCCTGTCCCCCCCAACTCATCCAATGCCTCATTAGAGAGACAGACAGACAGACAGACGTGACGAAAAAGGGGCCATAGATTACTTCCCCTGTAAACAGAGGATATCCGACCTCATCAGTCAGTCTAATGAATAAGATACAATGTTATGATTTTTTTTTTCAGTAGTAAGACCATATTGCAAAATTCGTAAAATAACAAACATTATGTAAACTAACATACTGTGTCAAATTCGAAACCTCCTTCCATTCAACTGGAGATTCTCTCTCTCTCTCTCCTCTCTCTCTCTCTCTCTCTCTCTCTCTCTCTCTCTCTCTCTCCTCATCGAATCATACCGTTGATTATAGTTTTTGTTCAAGTTCTCGGAATCGCCTGTGGTCTATTTTGTAAGTACAATTTTCTCCCTCTGCGGTCGGAGGTGGGTCGCTGTGAAAGTGTTCAGGTTTATGTTTCAAGCAATGGCAAGGTCTGCCTGTGCACACAAGTACAGTCTACCGCTGTATACCTTTTGTCTCCTTCACACACCACACACACACACACACACCACACACACACACACACACACCGCCTCCCTTACCCTCCCTCCCCATTCCCTTCCTAAACGATCCAAGCCCGTCTCTGTACGTGCTCCCCCCCCCCCCCCCCCCCCCCCTCCAATTTATTAAAACATTTTCTAGGGGATCATCTGCCGCTTTATAGGATAGAAATGTTTCAGCATAATCGTTTGTAACGGATCGAAGCATACCAAGTACAATTTGTTTTCCATACGCGGACAAAGGGGGGAGGGGGGGGGGGTTGCTGTTAGTGTTCTCTCTCTCTCTCTGTCTGTCTGTCTGTCTCTGTCTCTCTCTGTCTCTCTCAGACTCTCTCTCTCTCTCTCTCTCTCTCTCCCTCTCCTCCCTCTCTCTCTCTCTCTCTCTCTCTCACTCTCTCTCACACACACACACACACACACACTCACACACACTCACACACACACACACACACACACACACACACACACACACACACACACACAACACACACAACACAACACACCACACACACACACACACACACACACACACACACACACACACCACACACACACACACACACACACACACACACAACACACACAACACACACACACACACACACACACACACACACACATATTCTCTGCGTGTCTCAGTCACACACACAAGTGTGCATGCCATGAAGTCTGTCTTTCGGACCGGAAACTAGTAAAATAAGACCAGCATTCAGTGAGTTTCATCTTGTGGTGACTGCGGGCGGATCATGTAGCGTTCGTTAAGAATCGATTTCAAAGACAACAACAACAGCAGGATGTGTGCAGTGTGATTCATAACACGCGTGACTAAGAATGCGTTGGACATCCTATGTCCACATCTTATTTGTAATGTTTGTGCAGCGCACTCATAATTTGTCTTTTTTTTTTTTTTTTTTTGTCTTGTTTTTGTTTTTGTTTTTGGAAAGATATCACCCTTTCCGGGCCACTCCCTCTACACACACACACACACACACACACACACACACACACACACACACACACGCACGCACGCACGCACGCATGCACGCACGCATGCACGCACGTACACACATTCTCTTCGTGTCTCTTTCTCTGTCTGTCTGTCTCTCACTCCCCCCCCCCCCTCTCTATCTTCTCTCTTGGATCTCTTTCTCTCTCGTGCTTCCATTCATCTCTCCTCTCCCCCCCCCCCCCCCCCCCCCCCCCCAGCTCACCCCTTCGTCTCCGTTTTTCTATCCTCCATCTCTCTCTCTCTTTTCTCAGAGTCATTCTTCATCTCTCTTCCACCCTCCCTCACTCCCACCATCCAAACCCCTTCCGTCACCCCCCCCCCCCCCCCCCCCCCCCCCCCCCCCCCCCCCCCCCGCCCTTCCCCTCCCCCCTCCATGACTCGCCCCTCCTCCAGAATGACTCCCTTTGGTGACGTCATAGACTTTCTCCTCCCTCCGATGATCCAGCAGTCGCTGTCGTCACAGTGCTTCTTGACGTCATCACGGGTGAAGGTGCGGGGCAGGAGGTCAGAGGTCGGCAAAGCGGTTCGCTTCATCTCCTCTGGAGATCGCTGCACCAAGGTGGTCATGACGATCTTCGTGGACTGGACCTCCTGGAAGAAACAAAAAAAAAAAAAGAGAAGAAAATGAAAAGAAGAAAAAAAAAAAAAAGAAAGAAGAAAAAAGGGAAAAAAAAAGGCCAACTGTGAAAGCGCAAAAAAGGACTTTTTTTTTTTTTTTGAAAAGCGGCAAAAAAAGAAAGGGTTTTCCCCTTGAAAGTTCCTCTTTCTCGGCTTTCTTTTTGCTTTTTGTCTCTTTTTTTTTTTCTTTCTTTTTTTTTTTCATTTTCTGTTCTTCTGTTCTCCCCCCACCCCCACCCCTCCCCCCCCCCCATGCGTCCTCATTCCCCCTTTCTCCTCCCCACACACACAAACACACACACACACACACACACACATATTTCCCTGCGTCCTATGTAATGTCCATTCCACAACGAGAGAGAGATTCCGGCCACCACCACTCATTCCACTCAGCTACACACACACACCACACAGCACAACACACAGGGACACACGGGACACACACACAGACATATATATTATATATATATACTATATAATATATATATAATGAAATACATGCACAAAGAGAGATCAAGAGAGCGAGAGAGGAGATAGAGAGGAGAGAGAGGAGGGAGAGTCAACTCATCAGAAGATATAGAGATCCAATCGCAGGGTTTTTTCCTATCAGAGCCCCAAAGCATAGGTAAAGTCAACATTGTGCAAAGGGAATCAACTCATCGAGCAAAGGGAATCAACTCATCAAACCAAGGGAATCAACTCATCAAACATAGGGAATCAACTCATCAAACATATAGAATCAACTCTTCAAGCAAGGGAATCAACTTATCAACACAAAGGAAATCAACTCATCACTGGGTGCAAAGGGAATCAACTCATCGAGCAAAGGGAATCAACTCATCAAAGCAAAGGGAATCAACTCATCAAAACAAAGGAATCAAACTCATCAAGCAAAGGGATCAACAACTCGACAAGATGTAGCCCACAAAAGCGGAAGAAGCTCATCGCAGCCGTGCCGAGTGACCTCAGTGGTGACCTCAGTGGTGCCCGGGTGACCTCAGTGATGACCTCAGTGATGCAGAGTGACCTCAATGGTGCCGAGTATTTCTGCTCGAACCCAGCCCCTCGCAGGATCCCCCCTACACGCTCCTGTTAGAGACAGTGCCCCGCCAACGCGCCCATACCGACACGTGTGACTGAGCAATACAGTTCACCACGGACTTTGTGAAACACGGAGAATACATCGAAACCGGGTGTCAACATTACAGCTGGACAAGCAGAGAATTTTTGATTTAAAAAAAAAAAAAAAAAAAAAAAAAAAAAAAACCAGAAAAAAGAAAAGAAAAAGGAAAACTCCATGAAGATGAGGATCGTTAAAATGCTATGATGCTAAAGAGCTTCATTCTAGTCTAAAAAAAAAAGAAAGACAAACTGAGTGAAACGAGGAGCTCACTACTAAAAATGCTATAGACCTTCATTCAAGTCTGTAAAAAAAAAAAAAAAAAAAAAAAAAAAAAAAAGAAAAAAAAAAAAAAAGAAAAAAGAAAAGGTAAACTCAGTGAGAAGACAGGATCGTTAACATAATGCTATCGAGCTTCATTCAAGTCTGAAAAAAAAAAGAAGAAGAAGACAACTCAGTGAAGACGAGGATCGTTCAGATAATGCTATGGATCTTCATTCCAGTCTGAGACTTGCTTTTGCAGAACTTTCGTTTACAAAGAATGTTGGCATCAACCAGGACCGGGAGATACAGACACGCGCAATGTTTGTCAGGGAAATTTGAGCAACACTCTCAGAGACGCGTCCGTTAACTAAAGTGGATAAAAGTGGACTCTTGCGCTCCAAATCACCCCACTGACTAAACGCACACCTCACACAACTATGGGTATCAGCCCTGCCGGAATGTGGGGATGGGGAGGGGGGTGGTGGTGGCCTACTTTTATGTGGGTTTCTTTAATGGTAGGATTGAAAATGATCCGACACATGCAAAAACGTCACTAATTACGAACCAACAAAGTGTTAATCGAGGAACAAAGTAAAAGGTTTTTTGTTTCACCACAAGTAATCTGCCCCCCCTCCCCCCTCCCCCCCCCCCCCCCCTCCCAGCGCTATATTTTTACATTTAAAGCGAACCGTCATTCCAAGCTGGGGCTTAATGAGTGGGAAAGCAGAGGTGGAAGGGGGGGGGGGGGGGCGGGGGTGGTGGGGGGGGGGATTTGGGGGGAAGAAGAGGTTATGGGGATGAGAGGGAGTGAAACGGGTGGTGGAGGACGGGGGGGGGGGGGGGGCCGCGGGGGGGCCGGGGGGGGGGGGGGGGGGGCGCGGAAGGGGTATGGCCGAACAGAGGATGTTCTAATACGCATAGGCATGTGTGTAGGGGCCGTTGCTTGCAGAGAGAAGACAAAAGTGAAATGTTAAGCAGATAGTCGAGTAGGTGGTGAAAACGACGTGAAACGGTTTTGGCCAGAGAGAGACAGGGGGGAAGGGTGGGGGGAGAGGACAGGAGAGGAAAAGAGAGAGAGACAGACAGACAAGACCAGACCGACAGAGAGAGAGAGAGAGAGAGAGAGAAGAGACAGCCAGACACCCAGACAGGAAGAGACCAGAGAGACAGAGAGAGCGAGAGAGAGAGACGAAGGAGAAAGAAGAGAGATAGGAGAGCCGGTGAGAGAGAGAGAAGCAGGCGGGGATCAGAGAGAGAGGAGGGAGAGAGAAGAAGAGCGAGAGAGAGAGAGAGGAGAGTAAAGAGGAGAGAGAGAGCGAGAGCGCGCGCGCACAAGCGCGTGTAGCGAGTTTTGTGCGGGTGTGTGTGGTGTGTGTGTGTGTGTGTGTGGGTGTGTGTGTGTCGGCTGTGATCTCCATTTTCTTCGTTACACAAAAAAAGGTACCTGATGTATTTTTGGATTCTCCTACTTATCGTTTCTCAATGTTGTTGTTGTGGTGTTGGGTTTGTGTGTGGTTATGCTTTTTTCTTCCTCCTTATTTTTTCTCTTCTCTTTCCTCTCTTTTCATTCTCCTTCTCCTCGTCTTCTCTTTCTATTCTCCTCTCTCCTCTCTTCCTAGGATCTCTCTCTCTCTCTCTCTCCTCTCTCTCTCTCGCTCTCGTCCTCTTTCTTTTCTCTTCCTTTCCCTGTCGTCTACTTTTCACTATTACTACTATCACTCCTTACTACTACCACAAGTACTTCGACACTTACAGCTGCTGCCTCTACCACTATCACACAGCTACTACTACTATTTCTGCTACTACTACAACAACTACTGCTTCATCATTATCATCGTATCTTTATCATTCTGCATCTCCTTCTCTACACCTTCAATATACTA
>JADBJO010007220.1:75000-80000 GCA_016801955.1 Conus betulinus
ACGACGACGAAAAGAAAAGCTTACATATTATGAACTATCAAATAAGGTTATACAGTTTATTAGATCTTTTCTTACCGATCACCAACAACTCGTTGAAATTAGTTCCAACAGGTCTGAGTTAATTCCTTTGGAATTTGGTGTTCCTCAAGGATCTGTGTTATGATTCCTCTTATTTTCTATCTACGTAAATGACTTGCCTATATATGTAAAATGCGGTTGTTATTTGCTTGCTGCAATCAAATAGAGCTAATTCCACTACTTTAGTAAACAACTTTCAGAGCATATATCAATAGAAATATAAGGATAGAAATTAACCACATGGCCCTCAATGCAAATAAAACAAATTGCATGTTTGTGACCACACGTCAAAACGGCAGAAAATGAGTTCCCCCTTTGATTTATTATATGTCAAAAGACTAAATGACCGAGAAGGTAACATCTCGTGATGTATCAGAGGTTATTATTGACACTGACTTATCATGGTATAATCACATTACTGATCTTGAAAAACGTATATTCAAAACAACTGATTAATTTACAACAACAAAACATTTTCTGAATCTTCAAACCAGGAAGTTATTCTTTCACGCACACATTTTTCTCTCTTATTAATCATGCGTCCACCTTATGGGATAAGTCTAGTGAAACTAATTTGAAACAAATAAGTCGTCTGCATAAAAGAGCTATAAAGAAAATACAGCTGAAATGTACTGCTTTGACAGGAAACTATTACAAAACATTAAATATTTCTCTGCCGTTTAAAGATAAGACTCTTATTCAACAAATATATGTTAAAATGTAGTGAAGGGAACAGCTAAAAAAAAAAAAAAGTCACCCAAAACTACGTAATCAATGAAAATAGACTCCCACATGCATACCTGCCCCCCCCCCCCCCCCCCCCCCCCCCCCCCACACACACACACACACACACGCTGGCACCCAATCACGCAGGCGCCCAACTTAAGGACTGTCTTTTTTCCGCTGCCCACCCGAATGTGTTGTCGTTCTGGTGAGACTGGGTAGTGTAAGATAGGTCTCCTACCCCTACTCCCTGGTTTGCCATACCCAGTCACCGTTGGTGGGTATGGACATCAACCCTGAATGTAACTAACCAAAATGAAAAACACCAAGAAAAGTGTGTCATCTACCTCGTATCTAATTTTAACTTCTTTTCATGTGCAATCTGCTTCGTCTAAAAATAAAAAAAAAAAAAAACAAAACAAAACAAAAAAAAAACGGGGTTGACGTTTTTTTAGAGATCGGAGAGAAAATGGGTTAAAGATAATCAGTATCATTATAGTTTATTTCTGTTTGAACTCCGTGCACGACGAATGGTTAGATCTTCGAACTGATTTCATTCTGCGCCGAGGTGACGTGAATTATGTCGTGATGACTTACTGGCTTTACGCACTCCCAACTTACACAATTGCACGCGCACGCACGCACGCAAACACGCACGCGCACGCGCGCGCGCACAGGCACACACACACACACACACACACACACACACACACACACACACACACACACACGCGCGCGCGCGCGTGGTGTGATTCAACATTCCTGCGAGCCAAGCTCCAGGTACAAAATAAAAAGAACATGATGGTCGTGGATGATGACGCTACGGGTCACCATGGCCAGAGAGAAGCCAGCAGACACAGGACTCCCCACAGAGTACTGTCCATCACAATCCCCTGACATGAACAACGTCATAGAGAAAGTTGGGGACATGCTCCAGAGAGCCCCCCCCCCCCCCCCCCCCCCCCCCCCCCCCCCCCCCCCCCCCCTTTTCACTCAGCACCACCATCGTAGCTGCCCAAAGTGGATGAGATTGGAATGGAGATGGTCCGGGCTGCTCGTGGAGAACAGGATAACGACCAAGATAACGACCAAAATAAAGACAAAGATAACGAGAAAGATGAAGAAAAAAGGTCACGACCGAGAAAGAAAGACAAAGGTGAAGACAAAGACAAGGACGAAGATAAAGATGAAGGCAAAGATGAAGACAAAGGTCAAAACAAAGATCAAGACAAAGATGGTGACAAAGATGAAGAAAAAGGATGAAGACAAAGATAACGGCAGAGATAAAGACAAATATGAAGGCAAAATGAAGAGAAAGACAAAGATAAAGGCAACAGGAAGACAAAAGTGAAGACGAAGAGAAAGACAGAGATAAAGACAAAGATGAAAGCAAAGGTAAGGATAAGAAAAAGCTGAAGACAAATATAAAAACAAAGGTGAAGACAAAGACAAAGAATGCTGTATGTGAAGTGAACGGACATCGTTTTGGTTTTGCGTTGTTCTTCTATCTCTCTCTCTCTCTCTCTCTCTCTCTCTCTCTCTCTCTCTCTCACACACACACACCACACACACACACACACACACACACACACACACACACACACGCAGAGTACACACATGAAGATGGATAAGATGGATGCAGACGATGCACACACATGTGACAGGTGGATGCGAACAGGCAAAACTCAAAGAACATGTGGGTGAGCAGACGTTACACACAGAAGTACCGCACACACAGTCACATGCTGAAAAGACTGACCCCAAAGTCACCGACTACAGCTGAGAGGGTGCATGCCCCCCCCCCCCCCCCCCCCCCCCCCCCCCCCCCCCCCCCCCCTGTTAAGCAGAACACCCCAGACCACGAGTGTTGTGTAAAAATCATGAGTGGCCTGACTGAAAGTGACGCTGAGAATTGCGGCCATTGAACTTTCCACTGACCCACCAGAGGTGCGCTACACAAGATGGGAGCACCAGCCTAGTATGTCGTTCGCTCATTTGAAAACGCTCGAACCGTTTCGTAGCGACAAGGCTACCGTGAGTGTGAAAGCATAAGAATGCCATTGTGGATCATGCGTGTACCCCTTAAAATTCCCTTTCCCCTTTCACCCCTGTCACCTTATCACCTATCCTGGAGTCTTGGAAGACCGTTGGGGCTCCACAGGAGACGTGGCAGCTTTGTAAAGTTCTGTTCCCTGCCAGGCAAATCTCTCGAGGAAGTGCTTGCTCTTGCGCTTGGTTTCTGAAGCTCGACCTGTGTGAGCTGTCAGGGAAGCAAGCTTAAGAGCAAACTCTCACCCCCGTGAAACATATTCAGCTTTGCAGGCGATAGAGTGAAGCAGCTACGATAATTGCCCAATCAGGGCAAAGATGAAAATGAAAAAGGCCGTGTGGTCTACGGTGAAGAGGAAAAATGGCGACAGTTTTTCGTCATTTCATTCCGTTTGGACGACTTTTTTTGTGTTTTGTCTTCTGTTTGTCCCTTTTGTCTGGCGGAATAATAAGTTTTTTTTCAAATTTGTCGGTTTGAAGTTGACAAAAGGACGTAAAGCTCAAACTGAGTTTAAGACAAGACGAAAAAAAAAAAATCGTCCTCACTTTGTGGGGGACATTTCGGCAGCACACAGCTCGGAACCAGATATTTCAGCTGAAGAGAAAAGATATGCGATGTGGACACTGTGTCCGTTTTTGGTTTGAATGTGTCACTTGACACATCGATCTGCGTATTGCTGTCATGTGAACGTGACAGGTGTCAACACAAAACTGTTGAAATGAGTTAAAAGAACGAAAGCAAGACAAAAAGAAAATCTTGTTCGTGGGCTTGACAGAGAGAATCGCTCAAAGTTAATCAGGCTTCAGTTGTCTCAGTCAGTGAACGCATTCTCTTTCTGCTGGTATCGGCAACATTTCAATGGTTTTGACTTGGTTCCATGGCTGTCTCCTTCGGTGACGTTATCAGAGATGCCAGACAACGCGTGACCTTGAATTTTGCTCGGCTTATCTGATGATTGCTTGCAATTTTTGAAGAGAGAGAGAGAGAGAGAGAGAGAGAGAGAGAGAGAGAGAGAGAGAGAGACAGACACAGACAGACAGACAGACAGACAGACAGACAGACAGACGGACAGACAGACTGATAGACAGAGAGAGAGTATAAAGAATGAGATGAGGAATTTTAGTTGAGTGGCTTGCCAATGCGCGAAATAACTCCGTATCATCAAAGATTCGATCGTCTATGAAGATACGTAATCTACCTTTAATCATTCCACCTGTTACTTCTTTATCTAGAATATCGGAAAAATTGTGCGCGAGCCGTGTGCGCGCGCGCGGATTGTGTGCGTGCGTGCATGCGTGCGTGCGTGTGTGTGTGTGTGTGTGTGAGTGTGTGTGCGTGCGTGCGTGCGTGCGTGCGCGTGGCGCGCTTGCGCGCGTGTGTGCGTGCGCGCGCGTGTGTGTGTGTGTGTGTGTGTGTGTGTGTGCCTGAACCGTGTCTGGGCTCTAACTGTTCTGTTTCCTTTTTTTTCTCCTCCGAATGTATTATAAGAGCTTCCGTCAGAGGCGTGCCCTCACAATATATAACATGATTTGTTTTCGGTGCCTGTCATCACAATCACGATATAAACATAACTTTTTGTGGTGACTGTCAGCACAATCACGATATAAACATGACTTGTTGTGGTGACTGTCATCACAATCACGATAAAAACATGATTTGTTGTGGTGTCTGTCATCACAATCACGATATAAACATGATTTGTTGTGGTGACTGTCATCACAATCACGATATAAACATGATTTGTTGTGGTGACTGTCAGCACAATCACGATATAAACATGACTTGTTGTGGTGACTGTCATCACAATCACGATAAAAACATGATTTGTTGTGGTGTCTGTCAGCACAATCACGATATAAACATGATTTGTCGTGGTGACTGTCAGCACAATCACGATATAAACATGACTTGTCGTGGTGACTGTCAGCACAATCACGATATAAACATGACGTCGTGGTGACTGTCAGCACAATCACGATATAAACATGACTTGTTGTTGTGGTGACTGTCAGCACAATCACGATATAAACATGATTTGTTGTGGTGACTGTCAGCACAATCACGATATAAACATGACTTGTTTTCGGTGACTGTCAGCACAATCACGATATAAACATGATTTGTTGTGGTGACTGTCAGCACAATCACG